>OZ043914.1:19042220-19057220 GCA_964056405.1 Acronicta alni
CGTCAAGAGTTCGGCGACGGCGGCCGCTGTCGGGTGTTCTGTCTGCCTGACGCTTCTGGATCTTAACTTGGAGATTCCTGGAATGGCCTGGGCTGCTGCGCTTAGTGTTTTTAGCAAGGCTCCCATGCGACTGCTTGTCTCTCTTCTTTCGGAACTATTTCGGGACCAGACTTCTTCGCGCCTAGCTGCTGCAGAGTCTGCAGTTTTTTGTTGCAGGCGTTCTGAGCCGCTGACTACAGCTGGATCCGCTACGGGGTGTCCCCAGATGTCGGTATGACTTGTCGCGGTTGCAGTGTCGTGTCTGCGGAGGTAGTTTAGGTTTTCACCTCTGTCCTCATACACGACGACCTCATGGATTTCCGAGGCTTTAATGCTACCCAGATGGTCTGCGACTCGTCCTTTTTCATAAGACACCACCATAGCGTCAACGCTGATTACACGCGGCGTGATGATCCCGTCCGTCCCCACCTCACCGAGCTTGGAAAGCAACGAGCATGCCTGGGCGAACGGGGTATCTTGTCCCCAGTCGAAAAGCAGAACTGTTTTGTTACGCGCTCTCACGACTCTACAGCGCTGGTCTGCTATTCTGGCCTCAGTTAGCGCATCGAAAACCTTGCGCTTTACTCGTGTTTTGAACGTGCTTCCGTTAAGCAGCGCGGCAAGACCGGGCGAGATCTCCACATTCCCGTGCGGTTTGTTCCTGCTGAAGCTGATTCCGAGTCTTTCCGAATTGGAGTTCATGAAGAGAGCAACCCCGCGGATCCTGAGTCCCGGCTCTCCACGTTCAGCGTTTACCAGCAGTTGGTGGTCGGTAATGCGGTGTGGAGAGATTGGTTGGCGCGGGACTTGGGGCGTGCTGTCGTTCGGGAGGTCTAGCTGGGCGTTTGGTTGCTGTCGAGTGACCTGGGCCGTTGTGCTGTTTCTTGTGGCTGCCGTGCGGAAGGTCTCCTCAGCGAACTTTAGGAAGTATGGTCTCTTGTTTGCGTCTTCCATGATGTTTTTTATTTCGGGTCTGGTCAGGTTTGCGTTTAATAGGTGCTCAAGGTCTGTTCGAGCGGTCTGGAAACGGGGGCAATCCACTAGGATATGCCACACTGACTCAATGACATCTGGGTCACACTCGCAGCCGGGGCTGTCTTTCAACTTGAACCGGTGCAGGTATTCGCCGATTCCGCCATGCCCTGTGAAGACTTGCACGTGTACTGGGGATGGTTTCACTTTCCTCACTATCCGATACGCCTTGTCGACGTCCGGAAAGAAGTCCTTGGTGACCGATCCCGTGCTCGAGGTTTCGTATCTGTCCTGCCATTTGCGGACAGTCTCCTCTCTGATCTTTCTTTTGACATAGGATAGCGGAATTTTGTCATAGTCAGGGTGTTCCTTGCCGGTGTTTGCCGCGATTTTGGCCAGTTGGTCGGCCCTCTCGTTTCCAGCGGTGCCTACGTGTGCTCTTAACCAGAATAGACGAACCTCTCTTCCCTCTTCTCTGATTCTCCCTATGCTCCTTTGGATGTGCTTCGTCAAGGGATGACTGACCTTCGGGTTACGAAGGAGGTCGAGTGACGATCTTGAGTCGCTTAGGATGTTTACGACTGGACTCGAGCTGGATTGCGCCAGCAGAATCGCACGATGAAGGGCATAGAGTTCTGACTGGAATACAGTGCAGGAGGGATCTAGACTGAACGTGTGGAATGCTGTCTCCTTGCCATCCTCCCACCAGGTCACGGCAGCACCTACTTTCCCCTCGATTTTGCTGCCATCCGTGTACACGTGGGGTCCGGTGAGTTGATGAGAAGCGATGGTGTCGGGTTGCATGTCCTCGAGGAGCTCGTACTCGGCTGATATTAGTGCTGAGGGGTGCGGTTGCTCCAGGTAGTGCACTTTCCTTTCGAGCTCTCTCTTGGGTGGTAGGTAGTCTGTCGAGAGGTTCCTCTTTGTTTTGTAGTAAGCAGACGCCTCCTGTACTCTTAGGTCTAGTGGAAGAAGACCGGCCAATACCAGTGCCGATGTGAGTGATACCGTGCGGTACGCCTTGCAGATCTTTTGTGCGAATCCCCTTTGCAGTGAATTCAGCTGTTTTTTAATCAGCTGAAGCTCTGCGGCTGGGGACCATACCCCCGAGGCGTACATCACGATTGGCTCTATGACGGCGACATATATGGTCCTGACTACCTCCCCATTTAGACCCCAAGTCACCTTCGCCGCACAGGCTAGCTGCTTGTAAATGTCCGCAGCTTTTTTGCAGGTGGCGGAGACGTGAGACTTGAAAGTGAGCTTGTGGTCTATAATGAGGCCCAGTATTTTCATTTCTTCCACTAGATTCAGAGGCTTGCCGGCCATTTCCAGTCTGGGGAGATCGAATTTGAGCTTCCTTGTTATCACCATGGCGTTGGTTTTGTGAGGTGCAAAGTTTAGCTTGTTTCGTTTTCCCCAGTCTACAATGGCCCGCAAGGTGTTGTTCGCCTCTACCTCTATTTCGCCGCCCAGACGGCCTGAGAAGACGAGGACCACGTCGTCGGCGAAGGCCTGGCAGTGCACACCGTCACCAGTTAGTTTGTGCAAAAGCGAGTCTAGTATGACGTTCCAGAAGGTCGGTCCACAGATGGATCCCTGGACACAGCCCTTTGTAGTCTCCTTCTCGCATGTTGCTCTGGCGTAATTGACCCTGATCTTTCGGTCACTGAGGTATGAGCTTACCAGGTCGTAGAGGTTTGAAGGAATACGTTTGGCCACGAGTTGCTGTTTGATTGCTGGCCACCACGCGTTATCGAAGGCCCCCTCTATGTCTAGCGAGATCAGGAGGACGATGTTTTTGTTCGTCACCTCCTGGCGTACATGACTCACCAGGTCATAGAGGGCGTCTTCGGTGCCACGCTGTGGCATGAATCCGTACTGATTTCGGTTCAGGGTGGGAAAGATGTGATGCTGTAGTCTTCCGGCCATGAGCTTTTCGACTATTTTTCCTAGAACTGACAGGAGTCCGATGGGTCTGTAGGACTTGGGGTGGGTGTAGTCTTCCTTTCCTGGCTTGCGGATGATCACCACATGGGCTATTTTCCATTGCTTGGGGAAGCAGTTTAGCGACAGGCACTTGTTCGCTATCGCCATAAATACTTCCCTTTCGCAGCGGATGGCTGCAGAGCAGATGTCTGCAGTTAGTCCATCTGGTCCAGGAGCTTTCTTGGGATTCAGTGCTGTGAGCACCAGTTCCAGTTCTGCAGGAGTGAAGGGTGGATCGTCTTTCGACCGGGTCACGCCTTCAGTTGGCCCCTTGTCTGTCAGTTCTCGTAGTCTGGTATGATACGGCTCGTCCGTGACCACAGAGTCATCTGGGTAGAACGTTTTGGCTAAGAGTTCCGCCGAGCTCTCTGGCGAGAGTGTTTCTCCCTCGGTGTTTCTGAGGAGCGTGTCTTCTTGCCTCTTAGCGGTCTTCCTGATGACCCTGTAGATTTTATCCCACATGCTTTCCTTTTCCTGAGCTGTACAGAAATCTTTCCAGCTGTCTGTTTGAGCTACGTCTGCCTTGGCTGCGTACTCCCTTTTTGCGAGAAGGTATTCGTCTATGACGTGTTTCCTTCTGGTAGGAGCAGCATTCTGTATCCTTCTTTTTTTGCGGAGGACGTCTTTTTTGAGGTCGTCTAGCGCTCTGGACCACCAGGGGGGGGTGATTTCTCCTTTATACCTGCCCACCTTCGGAATCGTTTGTTCGCAGGATTCCTGTATGGCGCTGGTATAGGTAGTGACTAGGGATTCCAATTCCTCCGGGCTGCTTACACTGCTGACACTTTCTGGTGTAATACTCCTTTCCCTTAACAGATTCCTGAATAGTGGAACGAACTCTGACCATTTCGCCTTCTTGGTGTTATATTTGCGGGTTGAGCAGGGCTTAAGGGGTTCTAAAGCCTTTTCGAGGCGCAAAGCGAAGGTGATTGCGTTGTGGTCTGAAGATGTTAGGTTCCTGTCCACTCTCCAGTCTTCTATTTTTCCCAGGAGAGGCAAGCTGCATGCCGTGACGTCTACGATACTACTGCAGATCTTGCCTCCTCTGGGCGTTTCGAAGGTAGGAGTATCTCCCGTGTTGAGGATTTGGAGATCCATTTCTATGAGAAAGTTGTTGTAGGCGGCTCCTCTTTCGTCTTCGGAGCTGCTTCCCCACCAGTGGCTCCACGCGTTGACGTCACCTGCCACTACGATGTTGCTGGTGTTCAATTTTGAGCAAACTGACCGGGTCCGTCTCAGGTAAGGCTCGATGTCTTGATCCCCTTCATAGTATACGGAGACTACTCCTAGCCTCATACCCCCCGCAATTAGGAGGACGGCCGCCTCCGTCTCGGAGACGAGTTGGGGGTCGTGAATTACCTCCAACCGGTCCCCGAAGACGATTACGGCCGCCTTCACTGGTTTTTGGCGGTTTAGGGTGCACTGGATGACTTGTGTGCCTGGATATTCTTTGACTGTGCCCTGTCTTCCCACATAGGGTTCCTGGACAATGGCTATCGATATCCCGTTGTTCTTGGCTGCTTGGAGTAGCTCGGCTGTCGCGAGTTTTGACCGTTGAAGGTTCGCTTGTACAACTCGCAGCTTGCCGTTTTCCGTTCCTTGGGGGGATGAGCCTGTACCGCCTTGGTCGCCCTTAGCAGTACGCTATGCGAGACCGCGCGATGGCATCCCACTTCAGTCTCACTCGGCATTCAATGCTGAAAGCATTGTGAGCTCGGTCGGCGTCGTTACCGTGTTCGTGCATACAGTTTTTGCAGCTTGGAGGTTGTAATTGCTGCCTGCTGGGGCACTTCTCCCACGTGTGGGGCTCGCCGCAGTGGCTGCAAAGATCCTCTTTTTCTTTGCAAATTCCTCGAGTATGCCCGAAGCCGAGGCATTTTGTACATTGGACCAGCGGTGAGTGGTCGTATGCCGTCACTCGCTGGAGTCCAAGGTACAACATGCCGGCCTCCGTGAACTTTTTGTGCAACGCCGGGGAAACTTCGAATACCGGGTGGCACTGAAGAGGGTTTCGCGATCTCTTCCTGTACCTGGCTTTTATTTGGATGTCATCCACACAGACGTCCCTAAGGAGATGCTTATTTTGCGCAAGCACATTCTCGACCATTTCGGCGTCTGTGTGGTAGGACATTACTTCCTTTAGGATTATCAGCGGTTTTCCGGCTTTCGCCACCTCCACTTTGAGCTGGTTGTTTTGCTCTACCCTGGTTTTCACCAGGTTGAGGTCCTCCTTTGTACTGCAGCTCAGCACCACTTTTTGATTGCGCGCTTTCCTCACACGGTCTACCCTGGCTCCTGTGGACTTTGTGTCCAGGGTATCCCTGATCACCTCGATGACGTTTTCCCCAGTGTGCTTGGGGTCCGTTGACGAGATGATCAGGGTGTGGTTCGGTTTTGGAGGCGGTGGAGTGGCAGCTATCTTGGCGAAGGAGGGTCTTGGTTTTTGGGGAGGTTTCTCTGTCGCGTTTACGAGTTGGGACAGCTCGGCTCCCAGACTTAATACTGGTGGTGGTGGCGTTTTCTCCCGAACTTCACGCAGCCCTCTCAGCTCCGAGGATATTATTTCGAGCCGTTCCTTTAGGGGCTGCATTTCTTGGGAAATGCTCTCGGTTGGGACAGGGTCGGGTGTTTTCGAGATTTGCTGCAGCGAGTGGCTGATCGTTTTGCCGATCCCTGTGATCTCGCTTTTTAGCGCTGCAAGCTCCTCTCTGATTCCTTCCCCGTCTTGGGACGTTTTGGTGTTTTTCATGATCCGGGTTATGTTCTGCTCGCTTTCCGCAATACTTTTAGAGGCGCTTGACTCCGCTTTCTGGATGTCCCTCCGCAGCGAGTCCACTTGTTGAGACAGCGCGTCCACGCTTGCTTTGACTTTTTCAAAGTCTCCCGCGCTGTCGTGTTGTGTCTCTCGCTGTTGGACTAGACCTTCCGTTAAGCTGGAGATTCGCCTCTCAATTTCCGGTACTGCGTTGGCGATTTTTTTCACTTGTTTGTAAGGCTCCTCGGTCTCGTAGCCCAGCCAGTTGCGGACAGCTTTGGTTTCATCGAGGGTCTCCTTTATGTGTCCACGTGCCTGGCTGAGCTCCGAGGCCAGGGTCTTATTGAGGTCCGCTACGGCCTTGCTGTGCGCACGTTCGATTCGCACCAGTTCTTTTGCGTGGCGAGTGCGCTCCTTCTCCAGATTCTGTTTATGCCTGGATCTGGAGTCCGACAAGGCCAGGACAATTTCATAGAGGGACTGCAAGCATTCGATTGCCGTCTGCTTGTACTCCCTCTTGATATTGCCCGATGACTCTAGGGCCTCTTTCCCCTTCAGGAGCAGTTCGTTGGCTTCTTTGGTCGCCAGGTCCATTTCCACGCCTAGACGCTTTCTCGAAGTTAGCAGCAGGCTAGGTCTCCCCTCGATCTCAGGCGTTGGTGAGAACAGGGCTGAGGCGAGCGATTCATCGTCGGAGACGATGGGCCTCGGGGAGAGATCCTCCTGCTGCCAATTGAAGATTTTGTCTAGGGTCTGTTGAGTCGGTGTTTGGATGGACTTTTCTGCACTCTCCAGTGACCGCGGGGCACTATCTTCCGTTTGTGCCACGCTTTCTGTCAGTGAATGCGCGCTGACGACTGACTTCGGCTCACTCGTGTCGCTAGCTGTTGACGCCTCGGAGGTTAATTTCGGTCTCCTTGACAAGGGGACGCTCCTCGACGCCTTTCCTTTGGTGGCCTCTTCTTTCCCTTTTGCAACGGTGGTGTCGGTGCTGTCGGTGCTGTCTTCAGGCCGTGCCTGCTTCGAGTCCTCTACCTTGGACTTGGCTGTTGTGGCCTTCGTAAGCACTTTTTCACGCAGCGATCGTGGGGCCCTCGGAGGTGCACTGGGAGGGCCCAGGGAGGCTAATGCGGAGGTGGCTGACGACACGGTGGATGCGGCGGAATCCATGTCTAATTTCTTCGCTGCTGTTTTCTTTGAGTTGGCGGATGTTGAAGACATGGTTTACTTATTTGCTAAAGGTGTTAGTTTTTTTTTTTTTTTTTTTTTTTTTTTTTTTTTTTTTTTTTTTTTTTTTTTCTTAAACTCTAAGACTCACTGCGTTTTCAAGTACTGCTGCTGCTTTTGACACTGCTGCTGCTGCTGATTGTACTGCTGCTGCTGCTACTGTGCGGTGTTGTTCTGATGTTGATGTTTTGGAATTGCTGCGTACTTGGTGTACAGTGTAGGGGAGAGCGTTGAGTACGTGCGCGCCTCCGCGTGTGAATTTCTATGCTGGCTGGTGTGTGTGTGTTCGCTTTTCTGGGATTCCGTTGGAGCCAAACGCTTCGTCTTCTCCTGCCGGTTCCAACAAGCCCAAACTCGGGGTGGTTATCTTCGCTGGGAGCTGAGTTATCCCGAGGGGGGGTGAGGTAAAATTTTTGCGGGGTGAGGGGGGGAGGGGGGGTCTCGTCTGGGTCACTTGAGGGGGGAGGGGTAGTAGGGGGTTGAAAAGGGGTGGGGGTAGTCAGGGGGGTGGGGGGGGTCACGGCCCTTGGGGGTGTGATGGGCCCCTGCTGGGATGGTGTGAAGTTAGGAAGTACGTCACCGTATTAGAAGGATGTTTCAGGGGGGGTGGGTGTGGGGGAAGAGGGGGGGGGGGGTGAAAAATTAAGGGATGTTTTGTAGGGGGGAGCGGGGGGGGCCCGAGCTCCTGACTCGAATGAGCCCAAACTCGGGTATGCTAGGATAAAGGGTTTTGGAGTCCCTCGGGTGTTTACCTGGTCTCCCTTTCTGGCTTCCTTCAGCGAGTGCTTCAGCTATGGCGGGATTCCTCGAGCCGTCTGCGGAGTCGTCAGGTCGGTCCAACGCACGTCACTTATCGAGAGCCGAAATGTACCTCGTGTTCGTAGAGGTTATGCGCGCGTGGTTTTAGGTTATTACCACGCGGTTTTTGGGAAACTTCTGGAGCTTGTATCTCTGCGGTTCCTGGCTCAATTTTTATGGGACTTGCGATGTTTAATGCGCCTTGACGAGGGCTTTTTGATGGAGTATGAGGAATTTGCGAAACACTGACCTTGTTGACGTGGTGGGGGCCCAAAGTTCGAGGGTTATATCTTCTGAACCCGTTGTTCCTGGGGGTTGCAAACAATAATCCTGGCGAGTCACACACACTTCTTTCACCAACACAAAATTCACACGCGCCGCTCGACTTTTCACGGTGTTATTAATTTTTAAAAAGGAGCGTAATGTTGTTCGTGGCGTAGTTCGACTTGTACTGGGTTAGGTTAGGTTAGGTTAGGTTAGGTTAGGTTAGGTTAGGTTAGGTTAGGTTAGGTTAGGTTGGGGTGCTAAGGTCAGACAACCTCCTCGTGTGCTTCGTGGCTATCAGTCCTTTCGGGACACGTCCTGGGGGAACGTTAGTCATGAAGCCTGGTGCACCCTGGGCAACTCGGGTATCAACTCTTCCTGGCTTTTGGGGAGTCTTGATGCTCGAGGCTAATGGTCTGACACTGGGGAAAGGCCCTTTTCAGGGCCAAGGGGGGGGAGCCCTCTGCGCGGCCGCGAGGCTTCGTGGGGGGAAAACGGCCCTTTTCAGGGCCACGGTTGGGGAGTCCTCCGCGTGGCCGCGAGGCTTTGTCGGAGATGAAACGGCCCTTCTCAGGGCCAATGGGGTGGTCCCATTCACTGGGCCAGGGTGGCGGGCTCGGCGTGTACTCACCCTACCACCGAGCCGGCAGTGGAGTTTTGTCTCTCTGCCACCGCCGTAAAATCGGAGGGTACTCTTACATGTGCTGAGTGCTGTGGTCATGTCTCGCGGCTCAGCGTGAGGTGCCCTCCGTCGGTCTTGGCTTGGTCGCCCGGACTGCGGGGAAGACAACCTCGAGAACAAATCACCCCGAATCCCAAGCGGCGGCGCACCGCGAGGGGATGTGTGGCTGGTCGGGGCTCCTCGGAGCAACCAGTCACTAGTGCGACTCCCACCAGGGTACCTGCGGACCCCCTGGTTGGGTTACACCCTACGCTTACCCGGGTACAGGGGGCACTGCCCGGGTGGACCTTTATTTCCCCCACACTCGTGGGATCTATTATGGATACATTAAAAAAAAACCAAACCGTAGAAGATGTGGAGCAGGATGTAGTATCCGATTGCGGATCTACATCCAGTGATGTGATGATGGTGGTAGAGCACAGTACTTTGCTGAGCCCTTCCAAATTTTGGAAAGACGGGGAACCAGGGCGCAAACGACTGCGCTCTAGTGATGTGAGCCGCTCTGGCTCAGAAGCGGAGGACGACTCACCGACTGTCAAAGTCGGCACGGCCAGAAGGGGGAGAGGTCGCCCTCCCACTACTGGCGAATACGTAGGGCTGGCCAAAGCCAAGGCTGAACTAGTCTCCTACAGGCGGGAAGAGCTTCGCCTTCGTGCCGAGGAGGAAGCTGTAGACCTGGTTGAGCTCGCAAAGGCCAAGCGAGTGACGCCAAGGGCTGATTCTGGCAGCGCAGGGGGGGAACTCACCGCTGCTGCTCTTTTCGAGCAGGTGTCGGCGGGACTAAAGGTGGTGCAACACGTTGCCACCAAGTCGAGTAACCTCAAGGGTACTTTCACGCGGAGCCTTAAAGACGCAATGAAAGTCATTGAGGAAGCAGCCAGCGAACTTCGACACCTATCCGCGACGGAAGAAAATGGCAAGCTGGAGGCTGCTAATAGTCGCCTGCAGGAGGAACTGACCAAACTGCAGGCTGACAACGGGCGACTTCAAGACGCCAACAGCCGTTTGAGGGCGGACCAGGAAATTATGCGGCGAGAATTGGAGCAGCTCAAATCTGACGTGGCGAATATCCGCCAACCAGTTGCTCCAGTAGCAGCAGTCCAGCCGGCTGAGTCGGAGCTGATGGGCCTACTCCGAACAGAGATGGCCAGCTTAGCTGCAAGATTCGGGGTCATTGAGGGCAGGATCCTGCGCCCGCCTCTCGCTGGGGACCGCAGCACCCAAAAGCAAGCGCCAGCCTCTCAGTCTTACGCGGCGAAGGCTGCAGCACCTAGTGCCGCACCGAAAACCGGTGGAGCGGCAAGGAAGGGTCAGGCCAAGTCGGTCACAAACACGTCGACTTCGGCCAACACGACACAATCCCCAGCTGCTCCAACCCAGACGACATCGCAGCCTCCGCAGAACACCCAAACCCAGGCCGCTTCAGCCCAGGGTGCTCCAGGCCAGGCGAAAAAGGGAGCCAATGCCCCTACTGCCTCTCAGAAGCAGACAGCTGCCAATCCCAAGGAAGGGGAGTGGCAGACTGTCAGCAATAAAAAGAAGAATAAGAAGAAGAAGAAAAACAAACAGGCAGCAAATAGAAAGCCAAAGCTGCGGGCGCCACGCTCAACAGCTGTGTCTATAATGCTGCAACCAGGTGCAGAGGAAAGAGGCGTCTCGTATGCTTCTGTCCTGGCTGAGGCCAAGCAGAAGGTCGACCTGGCTGGCCTCGGTATCCCTTCGTTGAAGTTCCGGACGGCAGCTACGGGTGCACGCTTGCTGCAGATTCCCGGAGCCACGAGCGGTGAGAAAGCCGACTCCCTAGCGGCTAAGCTCCGGGAATGCCTGAAGCCGGAAGACATAAGGGTCTCCAGACCCACCAAATGCGCGGAGATGCGCGTGTCGGGTCTGGATGACTCCGTCACTTCGAAAGAAATATGCGAGGTTGTCGCACGAGTTGGCGAATGCTCCCAAGACGACGTGAAGGTCGGGGAAGTTCGCGTCGGTCCTTCCGGCTTGGGTGGGGCTTGGTTCCGCTGCCCTGTTGCGGCGGCAAAGAAAATCGCCGACGCTGGTCGTCTGCTGGTGGGGTGGGTCTCCGCAAAGGTGACACTGCTGGAGCCTAGACCCATGCAGTGTTACCGATGCCTGGAAGGTGGGCACGTCCAGCATGTGTGCTCGTCAGAGGTAAACCGCAGCAACATTTGCTATCGCTGCAGCCAGCCGGGGCATAAGGCCGCTCAGTGCTCCGCGACACCACACTGCTCAGTGTGCGCGGCCAGTGGTAAGCCTGCAGAACATAGAGTGGGCTCCAAGTCCTGCGTTGCCCGGGAGGGCAAGAAGAAAGGAAAGGCCAGAGGGGCCAGGGTCACTCAGACCCCCCTCCAGCCAACTCAACCATCGGCCATCCAGGCCATGGACGTGGTGGAAACTGATACGCCATCATAATAATGGCCCTATCATTCCTTCAGGGGAATCTCAACCACTGCGCCAGAGCTCAGGATCTCCTACTCCAGAGCATGGCGGAGTGGTTGATTCACGTGGCTGTAGTGGCAGAACCGTACTCCGTCCCCACAAGGGACAACTGGGCAGGAGACTCAGCGGGCCTGGTGTCCATAATTTGTCAGGCCTCTGCAGCGGTACTAATGACGGTCGTGGAGAGGCGTCAGGGCTGCGTCGCGGCCTTAATACAGGGCGTTCTCGTGGTTGGGGTCTATTTTTCGCCCAACAGAGTCCTCGCAGAATTTGAGGCTTTTCTCGGCGATGTGGGGGCCCTGATTGGACGGAACCACACCCACCCTGTCCTGCTCCTCGGTGACCTCAATGCCAAAGCTACGGCTTGGGGTTGCCCCATCACCGACGCGCGTGGTGACGTGCTCGAGGAGTGGGCTTTCACAACAGGGCTGGAAGTCCTCAACCACGGAACAGCACACACGTGCGTGCGGCAACATGGCGGTTCGATTGTGGACGTCTCATTCGCGAGTCCATCAGTGGCGCGCCGCGCTCAGCACTGGAGGGTCCTGGAGAATGTAGAGACTCTCTCCGACCATCGGTATATCCGATTTGAGGTTTCTGCACCTTCAGTGGTCCTGAGCGCCGGCCGGTCTAGTCGGAGCGCCGCTGAGTCACCCAGATGGGTTCTCAGCCGGCTTGAGAGGGACGTCGCTATCGAAGCCGCCATAGTGCAGTCCTGGGCCTCTTCTTCCGAGGGACCAATAGACGTGGATGCCGCGGTGGCCTGGTTCCGGGATGCAATGTTGCAAATCTGCGACGCGGCTATGCCCCGGGCCAGGTCGGGCCCTCAGAGACGCCAAGTCTATTGGTGGTCCCAAGAGCTGGCGGACATGCGTATCGCATGTGTTGCGGCACGACGCCCGTACACGAGGTACCGCCGACGCCGCTACCGCGACAGTGAAACCGAGGCCCAGCTGTATGAGTCCTACAAACGGGCGAAGGAGGCCCTGCAGCTGGGTATCGGCCGGGCCAGGGATGCTGCCAATGAGGAGTTCCTGCGGCTCCTAGACGGTGACCCATGGGGACGTCCGTATAAGCTCGCCAGGGCCAAGCTACGGCCATGGGCACCTCCGCTGACACAGAGTCTCGAGCCTGCCTTCGTTGAGAATGTCGTTTCCGTCCTATTTCCTGACGGAACGGCCATCACACCACCTCCTATGGCTCCCCGAACTGAGGGTGAGCAGGAGGACAGCGACATGCCAGAGGTCACGGAGGCAGAGCTTGGTGTGGCGGAGATGCGCATGCGCGCTAAAAACAGGGCCCCTGGTCCAGACGGCGTCCCCGGACAGGCACTGTCACTGGCCCTCCAGGTGCTAGGCCCGAGGCTGCGGGAGCTCTTCTCCGAGTGCTTTCGGCAGGGCCGCTTCCCTGGGCAGTGGAAAACGGGCAAGATGATCTTGCTCCGCAAGGACGGTCGTCCTGCGGATACTCCCTCGGCATACCGTCCGATAGTTTTGCTCGACGAGGCGTGCAAGCTCCTCGAGCGTATCACTGCTGCGCGCCTCATCAAACACATGGTCAGAGTTGGCCCCGACCTATCCGAAAATCAGTTCGGGTTCCGAGAGAGTCGTTCGACCGTCGACGCGATATTACGCGTCAAGGCTCTTTCGGAACAGGTGGTGGCGGAAGGCGGGGTGTTGCTCGCGGTGTCGTTGGACATCGCCAACGCGTTCAACACCCTGCCGTGGGGCTGCATCAAGGAGGCACTCCGGTACCACCAAATGCCGTTCCACTTGCGTCGGATGGTCGGGGACTATTTGCGTGGCCGCTCGATCGAGTACCAGGGTCGTGACGGTATATGCACGAGGGAGATATCGTGCGGTGTTCCACAGGGGTCGGTCCTCGGGCCGCTTCTGTGGAACATAGGTTATGACTGGGTCCTGCGTGGATCCAATCTCCCGGGCATCAGCGTCATCTGTTACGCCGACGACACCCTCGTCCTAGCCCGGGAGAAATCTTACAGAGAGGCTGCCCGTTTAGCTACAGCTGGTGTCGCCCAAGTTATCGCCCGCATCCGCTCGTTGGGGCTGGAAGTGGCGTTGGGTAAAACGGAAGCACTTTGCTTCCACGGGCCCCGGAAAGCGCCTCCGCCAGGATCCCACATTATCATCGGTGGGGTCCGCATTGAACTTAAACAATGCATGCGGTATCTGGGGCTCGTGCTGGATGGCAGGTGGACGTTCAACGCCCACTTCCAGCGCCTGGCGCCACGGCTGTTGGGTGCGGCTGGGGCATTAGGACGACTGCTACCGAACCTCGGTGGGCCCAAGCCTAGCTGCAGGCGGCTATACCTGGGGGTCATTCGCTCGATGGCCCTCTACGGAGCCCCTGTCTGGGCCACCGAAATCACCACTGCGGGGGCTGCTATACTGCGTCGACCACAACGTGCGATAGCCGTGCGAGTTATCCGCGGTTATCGCACAATATCTGGAGAGGCTGCCTGCGTCCTGGCGGGCTCGCTGCCCTGGGACCTTGACGCACGGGTCCTAGCGTCATTGTACGCCTGGCGCAAAAGTGTGGAAGAGCGCGGAGAGGAGGTCGCCCCAAGACAACTGGAGTTACACAGGACCAGGCTCCAGAGGGAGGCTTTAGAAGTGTGGCGGGAGCGATTGTTGCAGCCGACGGCAGGTCACAAAACTGTCGAGGCAATCCGTCCGGTACTGCCGGAATGGGTCGACCGGCGCCATGGCGTCCTGACCTTCCGGCTCACACAGGTGCTGTCAGGGCACGGGTGCTTTGGTAAGTACCTGTGCCGCGTGGCCGGGAGGGAGCCGGACCCTCGATGCCACCACTGCCCGGATTGTGTTGAGGACACTGCGCGGCACACACTTGAGGAGTGCGCCGCATGGGAAGAGCGGCGCTGTGTGCTGCGCGCTGCCGTCGGCGGCGATATCTCGCTCCAGGCCGTAATTGGAGCCATAGCCAGGAGCGCTGACGCCTGGGAGGCAATGGCCTCATTCTGCGAGGACGTGATGGCGCAGAAAGAGGCTGCGGAGAGGGACAGGGAGAGTGTCTCCACTCTGCCAATCCGCGCCCGCCGAACTGGGCGCAGGAATAGGGCATACAACGCCTTGTTCCATCCACCGTAATACGGCCACGGGCGGCGGACTTGGGGAAGTCCGTCGCCCAGCACTAGGCCCGAGTAGGTGGCGCGGTAGGTGTTTCCGCGCCCCACTCATGTGGATTGGCAGGAGAGGAGGGAGCCCACTAGCTCCCTTCCAAAACGGGCAGAGGGTCGCGTAGGCGGCCCGCCACCGCCGGGGTCGCGGATGATTGGGTCACCGCTCCCGTTACCCCAGCACTAAGGTGGTGAGCTGTAAACACCGTGTGGTTTTTAGTCGGTAGGTCACCCACTCTGGGTGGAGTCCGACACACCCCGCCGCCTTCCCCGGGCGGCGGATAGTCCATGAGGATTTTCCACACGTTAAACAAAAAAAAAAAAAAGGTTAGGTTAGGTTAGGTTAGGTTAGGTTAGGTTAGGTTAGGTTAGGTTAGGTTAGGTTAGGTTAGGTTAGGTTAGGTTAGGTTAGGTTAGGTTAGGTTAGGTTAGGTTAGGTTAGGTTAGGTTAGGTTAGGTTAGGTTAGGTTAGGTTAGGTTAGGTTAGGTTAGGTTAGGTTAGGTTAGGTTAGGTTAGGTTAGGTTAGGTTAGGTTAGGTTAGGTTAGGTTAGGTTAGGTTAGGTTAGGTTAGGTTAGGTTAGGTTAGGTTAGGTTAGGTTAGGTTAGGTTAGGTTAGGTTAGGTTAGGTTAGGTTAGGTTAGGTTAGGTTAGGTTAGGTTAGG
>OZ043914.1:19059720-19082220 GCA_964056405.1 Acronicta alni
TTGTGGCAGGAGTGGGAAATCCTCATGGACACCCAGACAGCACGTATGCAGTCTGGGTAGTGCCGGACTCTTACCGGCTAAAACCACACTCCTGCCATGCGGAAGGGTACCTCTAGCATGACCAGAGCCATTGGGATGCTAATTTATGGTATTTTTTACAGGTTAAAGGTGATGTCTTAGTTTGCATAGATTTTTATTAACATTTAGTTTTTTGATTTTAAGGGTAATGACTAATGATGAAATGGTTTAGAGTATATTAACTTAACAAAAAATTTTTACTATATTTTAGACTTATGTATATGTGGTGCTGTTTCTAATGGTTTCTGCGTTATGACGGTTTACAGTGATAATTAATATTGTTTACTTGTTTATTTAAATTTCTTAAAAATGTTGTCTATATTAGTCTTTTAACTTTTAACTTAGTGTAAACATTAGCTTATATATTTAATATATATCTATGTTTTCTGTGTTTCTACGATTTTATTTGAATTTTTGATGGATGATGTTACTTTAATTAGTATCTCTGTTTTTAAATTTAATTTCTGTGTCACGTCAAGTTTGTGTATTGCAGACATTGGTAAACTGGAAGCCAAATACGGTGCGGATTGTGCAGCACTTGGTACGCAGATGGTCGAGGGACTGTCTTTTAGTCTTGTAAATGGTGAGTCATGGTTATCATCATGACTCGACACATTTAGTTCTTTCTCAAAAGTTCCATTTTCGTCCTCCTCGACATCTGTTGAGTAGCTGGTTTCCTCTTGGGGCTGCTTCGTGCGAAACCCGCTCCATTCGGTTTCTTGCGTTAGATGGTACTGGTGAGTGCTCCATGGGACAACTTTAGCAGTATGCTACTGTTGCCCGTGCTAAAGCGTCCCATTTTTTGCGAATTGGGCACTCACCACTGAACGCATTGTGTCCGGTTGTTTCGCATTTAGCTTTGACGCAGTTCTTGCATGCGGGTGTCATGCCTGTTACCACATCTGGGCACTCTGTCTTTAGGTGCGGGCCGCCACAGTGGCTGCACAGATCAGCCGGTTCCGTGCACAGTCGCCTTCCATGCCCGTATCCGAGGCATCGAGTGCACTGCACCAGGGGCGACTGGTCCTCCACGCGAACCCTCTGCAGATCTATGCGCAGTGTACTCAGGTCTACGGCTCTCTTCCATATAATGGGAGAGACGCTGAGTATCACGTGGTTGCTGTGAGGGTTACGCGCTCCTTTGCGGTACCGGACTGTGATTCTGTTTTCCTCGTCTCCGAGGCCATGAAACACCTCCCGATTCTGGTTCCTGACGGCCGTAAGGATGTCCTCATCGCTGTGGACCTTCAATACGTCCCTCAGGATCAGAAGCGGGTCCTTGTTTTTCACCTCCTCGACGACGAGGTGGCCGCCCGCAGCCTCAAGCCTTTCCCTTATCCTCCGCCTGTCCTCTTTTGTCTTACATCCCATAATAATCTTCCTGTCTTTGGCCTTCCGTACCCTCTCCACCTGTATCCACCCCTCCTTAGCGTCTACTACCTTCCTGATCCTCTCCAATACTTCCTCCCCGGTCTCTTGATCGTCGGTCGAGGTGACGACCACGGAGTGCAATCCGGTCCGCTCCAGGTCCTGATGCCTGGTCTGGCTGACCGCGACGGCACCCGCGTATGATGCCCTCCCGAAGGCGTTACTCTGTTTTTGAAACAGGTCCGCATACGTGGCCGTCTTCTCCAGTATTTCCCCCTGCCTCTCCATCGCCTCCCGCAGCTTCTCCGTCTTCTCGCTGCTCTCCTTCACCAGCGCGCTATGCTCCGCTAGTGAAGCGAGCAACGAGTCAACCTCCGGAAAGCTCCTGGGGGGTGCCTCTGGCGGAGGTGTTGCCTTAATGGCCTCCATCTCCGCCGTCTCAGCCCCTTTCTCCTTTGCGGCAGCCGCCGCCGCTTCCTTCACCAGCTGGTACAACCGTTCCACCGCTTGGGTGATCCCGGCCTTCAAGTCTGCCCTCAAGTTGCGCGAGTCGCCGAGGAGCGACTTCGCGCGCAGAAGGCAGTTGCGGGCCTCGGTCACCCGATCGGTGGGTTTGCTCGGGTCCAGCTGGCTCGTCCCCGGCGACGCCCCTGCGGTCTCGGTGGAGGCTCGGCGCGCTACAGCCCTAACATCTGCCTGGGTTGCTGCGCGCCGTGTACGCGATGCCGTCACTGTTGGGACTGCCTTCCTGGGTGATTTGGCAGCGGCTGACGGGAGGGGCTGGGATTCCGCCATTCTCCCGTTTTCCCACTCTCCAATGCTTCGCCTCACATTAGAGGCCTGAGTTGAAGCACTGGGAGGGGAGGTAACCTTGTCGAAGGTGATGGAAAGTGCGGCATTCGACGGAGAGACATGGGGGCCCGTGGAGGGTTTTTTGGCTGGGGTCCTGGAGAGGAACATGTTGGAGGGGTGTACAATAAATCAAAGTTATAAAATTAAATAAATTAAAATTAAAATAGACGAATAGATGATTTAGATAAAATTATTTATATTATAATAAAAATTATGTACTGATCCCTGTAAAGGGGGGATCTGTCAGAAAATTTTGTCAAAAGAAAATATATATATATACACTAAATATTAAAATCGTGCGCCTCAATAGAGGTGACTATGTACAAATGGCCAATAGGCTTATGTCTAGGATATGTATATAAATAGCTCTAATTTGAGCCAGTCGCGGGAAACGTATTTCCTCCCTACCACTCGAGAAGTAATAGATCGGCAATTAAAATTATATTAAAATTGAAAAATTTTAAAATATCTGTTCCAAGTTTACTTGGCCAAGCGCAAATGGGAGGGTGGGGGGGCAATTTTTTGAGGTTTCCTGCAAGCTATCCCCACAAGCGGGGTACCTGCGGATTCGGGGCGAAACGGGCTACAAAACTGTGCAAAAATTAGGGGTAGGTGGTGGGGGAAATTTTGAAAATATAGTGAAAAAACTGTTTTTTCGGTCAATTTTACAACAAAACTGCTAATTATCTTGTTTGTTTTTAGGTCACGGTCGCCGGGACGCGCGCCAGGTGCTGTTCCAGACTGATGTGTATCGAACGGGATCAAAATTTTGCTTAAATTTGGAAAAATGAATTAATTTTGATTTTTAATAAAATATAAATATGATGAAAATTAAATTTTCGTGAAAATGGAAAATTTTTGGTGTCCAGGTACGCGGATGTGTGCTCGGGAGACGAATATAACAATATAAAACAATATAGGGGTTGAAAACCGCGTCAAAATGCTATGTTTGCTGTAAAAATTAACCGCGTTGTACTAAGTGTGTCACCTATAAGGTAAACTCGGTACGTAGTCAGATATGATGTTGGTCAATTTTTTGAGGTTTCCTGCAAGCTATCCCCACAAGCGGGGTACCTGCGGATTCGGGGCGAAACGGGCTACAAAACTGTGCAAAAATTAGGGGTAGGTGGTGGGGGAAATTTTGAAAATATAGTGAAAAAACTGTTTTTTCGGTCAATTTTACAACAAAACTGCTAATTATCTTGTTTGTTTTTAGGTCACGGTCGCCGGGACGCGCGCCAGGTGCTGTTCCAGACTGATGTGTATCGAACGGGATCAAAATTTTGCTTAAATTTGGAAAAATGAATTAATTTTGATTTTTAATAAAATATAAATATGATGAAAATTAAATTTTCGTGAAAATGGAAAATTTTTGGTGTCCAGGTACGCGGATGTGTGCTCGGGAGACGAATATAACAATATAAAACAATATAGGGGTTGAAAACCGCGTCAAAATGCTATGTTTGCTGTAAAAATTAACCGCGTTGTACTAAGTGTGTCACCTATAAGGTAAACTCGGTACGTAGTCAGATATGATGTTGGTCAATTTTTTGAGGTTTCCTGCAAGCTATCCCCACAAGCGGGGTACCTGCGGATTCGGGGCGAAACGGGCTACAAAACTGTGCAAAAATTAGGGGTAGGTGGTGGGGGAAATTTTGAAAATATAGTGAAAAAACTGTTTTTTCGGTCAATTTTACAACAAAACTGCTAATTATCTTGTTTGTTTTTAGGTCACGGTCGCCGGGACGCGCGCCAGGTGCTGTTCCAGACTGATGTGTATCGAACGGGATCAAAATTTTGCTTAAATTTGGAAAAATGAATTAATTTTGATTTTTAATAAAATATAAATATGATGAAAATTAAATTTTCGTGAAAATGGAAAATTTTTGGTGTCCAGGTACGCGGATGTGTGCTCGGGAGACGAATATAACAATATAAAACAATATAGGGGTTGAAAACCGCGTCAAAATGCTATGTTTGCTGTAAAAATTAACCGCGTTGTACTAAGTGTGTCACCTATAAGGTAAACTCGGTACGTAGTCAGATATGATGTTGGTCAATTTTTTGAGGTTTCCTGCAAGCTATCCCCACAAGCGGGGTACCTGCGGATTCGGGGCGAAACGGGCTACAAAACTGTGCAAAAATTAGGGGTAGGTGGTGGGGGAAATTTTGAAAATATAGTGAAAAAACTGTTTTTTCGGTCAATTTTACAACAAAACTGCTAATTATCTTGTTTGTTTTTAGGTCACGGTCGCCGGGACGCGCGCCAGGTGCTGTTCCAGACTGATGTGTATCGAACGGGATCAAAATTTTGCTTAAATTTGGAAAAATGAATTAATTTTGATTTTTAATAAAATATAAATATGATGAAAATTAAATTTTCGTGAAAATGGAAAATTTTTGGTGTCCAGGTACGCGGATGTGTGCTCGGGAGACGAATATAACAATATAAAACAATATAGGGGTTGAAAACCGCGTCAAAATGCTATGTTTGCTGTAAAAATTAACCGCGGGTTAGGTTAGGTTAGGTTTTTTTTTTTTTTTTTTTTTTTTTTTTTTTTTTTTTTTTTTTTTTTTTTTTTTTTTTTTTTTTTTTTTTTTTTTTTTTTTTTTGGACTAATACCGCCAACAGGATTGGCGCCTTTATCTATCTTATGCTCATTCATACCAGTTCTCGCTTGTTTACTTCTCGCACTTTCATTCTCCATACTATATCTTTCTCTTATTCATCACCATTCTCTCTTTATATGGGTGGGATTCCCATTCTATGCTTATATCTCTATACTGTTTCACATTTTTGTGTTTCTTATTGGGTGAGTGACAACAATTTCCGCCTTTTTATTTTTCAAATTACACTGTTTAACTTATCTATTTACATGTGTGTGGAATCTTATATTCTATTTTTACTAATTCTAATTGCTATTCATAACATAGATCTTATTACTAGTGACGCTTACGTTCCTATTTTACTACTTACTTATTTACATTTATGTGCTATTTTTCCTATGCTATGATTGTTATATTTACAATATAAGTCTAGCATAGTGTTATACACTGGTTTTATTTCTACTTATTACCTTATTGGCTATGTTCTCGCAGTAGGCTAGGAATTTATTTCTGTCTTTGCTCATCATTATTGTCTGAATATTCGCAATGTTAACTTTTATGTTGATTTTTTGTTCTATCTCGAATCTACTTGCCGCGTACACGGGGCAGTCCGTTAGTAAGTGCGGGACAGTTTCTGCCACGCTGGGGTCGCAGATGCACGATGGGCTCTCTTTGCACTTGAAGCGGTTCAAGTACTCCGAGAACCCACCGTGCCCGGTCAACACCTGCGTCAGCACTCCTACTGGCCTCACCTGTTTCACAATACGGAAGGCGGCTATGGCATCCGGAAGGAACATCTTCGTTACGGAGGCCGTCTCGCCCGACATATATCTCCGATTCCATTCATCGAGCGATCCCATACGGATCTGACTTCTGATGAATGAAATCGGACACCTATCGTAGTTCGGCTTCCTCCGCGACGACAATGCTGCCTCTTTCGCCAGCTCGTCCGCGCGCTCGTTCCCCGGCAGTCCCGCATGTGCTTTGATCCAGAACAAAGACACAGCTTTGCTCTGGCTCATCGCTCGGGCCAAATTGGCTCTAGCTCGAACCGCCAGGGGATGGAGCGAGCCATGGTTTGCAAGCGTCTGCAATGCTGCCATTGAGTCACTGTACAACCCATAACTCGCCTCTTCGCGCTTGAGAATTACGTCCGTTGCCTCGCAAATGGCCAAGAGTTCCGCTTGGTAGACAGTGCAGTACGCGGCGAGGCTAAGTTTGAGGTTCTGGAATTCGCCCTCATTGTCCCACAAGGACAATGCGGCTCCTACCTTCCCCTCAATCTTGCTGCCGTCAGTGAATATTCGCACTGCCTGCACGTTCTGGCTGTCCACAAGCTGTTGGTCTACCAAGCACATGAACTCAAGGGGCATTTGCGCGGCAGGGTGAGGGGCTTCTGCAAATCCCACCATATTCTCGATCTCCCTATCTCCCGGTATATACTGGGATGACCCTCTCCTCGCTTCATACATGGCGGCTGCCTCCTGTATGCGCAGGTCTAGAGGTAGTATCCCAGACAACACCAGTGCCGAGTTAAGGGAAACCGTACGGTAGGATTTGCAGAGCTTCTGGACGAATCCTCGTTGTACCGAGCCTAGCCTCTTCCGTATTCCCTGCTTAGCGGTAGCGGGAGCCCAGGCGGCGGCCGCGTACGTGACTATGGGTTCGATGGTTGCTGTATAGATCGTGTGAATTACTTCCCTGTTTAGTCCCCAACTTAACTTTGCTGCTCGGGAGAGCTGTTTATAAATTTCGGCCGCTTTCCTGCAGACGTTCGCGGTGTGTTCGTTGAAGGTGAGCCTGTCATCTATCGTCAGTCCTAGGATTCTCATACTCCTAACCATGGTTATTCCTACTCCGGCCATGCTCAGAGTTGGTGTATCGTACTTTAGTTTGTTTGTAATAACCATTGCACAGGTTTTATGTGGTGCGAATTTTAATTTGTTGCTGACACCCCAACTCTGGACATGGGCGAGGGCGGCATTAGTGGTCCCAGAGACCTCTCCTGCTGTGTCGCCATCAACCACCAACACGATATCGTCCGCAAAAGCCTGGGCGAAGTTCCCCCTCTTTTCAAGGTTTTTGAGAAGTGGGTCCAGTAGAAGATTCCACAGTATGGGACCACCGATTGACCCTTGGACACAGCCCTTGTTCGTCTCTATTGCGCATTCTTCCCCGGCATATCGAACCCTGACTTTCCTACTGTCGAGGTAGCTACTCAGTAGCCTCCTAGTGTTCACCGGGCACCTTTCCTCAGCCAACCTGACCTTGATTGCCGGCCACCAGGCACTGTCGAAGGCCCCCTCTATATCCAGCGACACCAGGACAATTAGCTTCTTCAGCCTCAACTTGTCCCTGACGTGCTTAACTAGAGTATAGAGGGCGTCCTCGGTGCTCTTCTGGGGCATAAAGCCAAACTGACGAGTACTGAGCCGCGGCACAAGCTGCCATTTAATCCGTGCTACTATCATCTTCTCCAGGACCTTCCCCAAGACCGGCAGGAGACCTATCGGTCTGTATGACTTGGGGTTCGTGTAATCTTCCTTGCCCGGTTTTCTGAGGACCACCACCGTAGCCTCTTTCCAGATGTCCGGGAAGTGTGCCAGTTCTAGGCACTTATTGTACAGGGCAAGGAATGCGTCCAGGTCCTGGTAGATTGCTCGACTGCAGATATCTGATGTGAATCCATCCCCTCCTGGAGCTTTTTTGGGGTTAAAGCTGACCACTGCAGTCTTCAGCTCCAGCGGTGTAAACGGTGGGTCATGATTTTCACCATGTTGCCACTCGTTTATCCGTCTGGCTTCCTCTCTAATGCGTCTGTGGTCCGCGTTATCTCCTTCTTCTGTGTCCTTTGGATAGAACGTATCTGCAAGTAGGGCTGCCGATTCTCTTGGGTTTAGGAATGCGCCATCGCTACGTAGGGTCAAGTCTTCTTGTCTCCTGGTGGTCCTTCTTATCACTCGATAAATCCCCTCCCATATTCCTTCCTTTTCTTGTTTCGTGCAGAACTCTTTCCAGCTGGCTATTTGGGCTTTCTTGGCTTGGCACTCATATTCTTCTTTCGCTTTCAGGTACTCGTCTACGACCATGGCTCTCCGGACCGGTGCAGCGTTGCGGATGCGGTACTTCTTCCTAGCGACCTCCTTCATTTTCACGGTGAGCTCCTCAGACCACCACGGAATGGTAAGTTTGACTTTATTTTTTAAAATCGGCATAGCTTCATAACAAGCTTCACTTATTGCATTGCTATATTTTATTACTATTGCCTCTAGGTCCTGTTTATTTATTATTTGAATTATCGTTTCTAGGCTAATGTTATTTGCAGCTTTAAATTCCCCTAACTTTATCGTAAAATTTTCCCAATTTGCTTTTTTCGTATTAAATTTCCTGGTGGTTCTAATTATACTTTCCCCTTTTCCCTTTTTTAATCTTACCGTAAAGAATATGGTATTGTGGTCTGAGGACGTTGCTCCCGTGTCTACCTGCCATCCGTCCACCAAGTCAAAAAGTTGGAGCGAGCATGCCGTGACGTCTACATGGCTCTTGAACGCTATACCACCTCTAATGGTGTCAAAAGTCGGCGTGTCTCCAGTGTTCAGTACCTGAAGCTCCAACTCTTCCAGGGTCCCGGACATCTCTTCTCCCCTGGGGTCCTCTATGGTGCTTCCCCACCAGGTACTCTTTGCATTTGAGTCTCCTCCTATAAGCAGTTTTCCAGTGCCCATTTCTAACTTGATTGCGGTCAGCTGATCCAGGTATGGCCCTATGGGTTGGTCTGGCTCGAAGTAATAGGAGACTACTGTGATTTCCCAGGCTTTGGTCCGGATCCCCACCACTGCGATGTTGTTCGTGGTGAGTTTCGGGTAGGGGATAACGTCTAGGTCATCATCAAAGACGGCTATTGCTGCCTTTACCCTCCCACTTCCTTCAACCTCGCACTGGTAGATTCTCACTCCCCGGTAGCTCTTCATACTTCTCGCTCCTCCCACATAGGGTTCCTGAATCAGTGCCCATGCGATTGCTCGCTCACTGGCCTCTAAAAAGAGTTCGGTGGTCGCCAGTTCCTTCCTTTGTAGGTTAGCTTGGGCTACTGCGTATCCTCCGGCTGGGGTGCCTGCCGTTCTGCCAGTCTGGCCTTTAGCAATATGCTATTCTGGCTCTGGCCAGAACCTCCCATCTCTTCCTCACTGGGCAGTCATCACTAAAGGCATTATGCTCCACGTGCTCCAGTTTGGCCTGTGTGCAGTTACAGCACGACGGGGCTGTTCCGGCCAGCCAGTCTGCACATTGTGTCCTCATGTGTGGGCCTCCACAGTGGCTGCACTTCTCCACTTTATCCCTGCAAAGACGTCGTCCATGTCCATACCCAAGGCACAGAGAGCACTGTATCAGTGGGGACTGGTCTGAAACTCTGATTCTTTGCAGGTCTATGTGGACCACCTCTCTCTCCTGCATTCTATTCCACAGTATCGGGGAGACCCTGAGGATCACATGGTGCATGTGGGGGTTCCTGGTTTTCTTTTTATAGAGCACCTCTATTCTTACCTCCTCTTTTTTGAGCCCTTGGAATAGGTCACTATTCTGGTTCTTTAGGGCTTTATGAATGTCCTCGTCTGTGTTATAGGTGAGGACATCCTTAAGGATTACTAGAGGATCCTTGTTCTGGATATCCTCTACTTTTAGCAGTTCCCCCACGCTTGCTAATTTCTCCTTTATTTTCTCTCTACCTTCTGCAGTTCTGCATCCTAGAATGATCTTCCTATCCTTCGCCTTCCGGATCCGATCTACTGTAACCCAGCCTTCTTTCGCGTTTACCGCCTTTCTTATATGATCAATTACTTCCTCCCCGGTTTCCATCTCATTTGCGGAGGTGACCACGATGGAATGGAGTGCCGTCGGTTTAGGAGTGGGCTTGACAACCTGACTTGCCGCTACGCCAGCATAGGAGAGTTTCTCCATATGTTCCTGGCTGGTCCGTAGTGCCTCTTTCAGGCTGTCAAGCTTTTCATTGTTCTCCTTTAGGTTCCGACTGTGTTCCTCTAGTGCCTTTTTGAGGGACTCGGTCTCTGTGCCGTTTGTACTGGTCGGTTCCTTATCCTCTCGCTTCTCCTCCATCTGTGTCCCTCTCTCTTTTGAAGTTGTTTTTGTCGGGGGGGCCCGTCCTTTTTCCTGTTCCGACTCTTTAATAAGTTCGTAGAGCCGGTCTGCCTGTGCCTTGACCTCCTCCTTTATCTCACGTTTCGTGGTCTTGGAGTTCGTCATGTGTGCCTTGATTTTGCTGAGGCATATTCTGGCTTCTGCGACTCTACTCCTAGTTGCCGGCGGGCTTAGGCACACTAACTCTACCGAGGCTCGTTTAGCCGCGGTTGGTGCAGCCTTTGGCAGCAGTTTACCTGCGGCGTCCTTAGTCGGGCTGGCCTCCTTTCTCTCCGGTTTTCCAGCCTCCCACTCACCCACGCTCTTTCGGACGCTCTGCGCGGAGGGGCCTGCCTCGTCCTTTGCTCCTTGTGGGCTCTTGCTCGGCTGGTCTGCCGGTTTCTTTATAGGTGTGCGTATACCAATCATGTTGTTGGTCGGTTGCTGGTGCGGATCAGGCTAGTTTAGTCCAACGTCAAATTTGGTCAATAGGTATGTATAGGTACCTATGACTGCTATATTAATTGTGTTTGTGTATAAAATTTGTAAAAATGTATATAAATGTATAAAATGTAGATTAGAGAAGAAATCTAGTGTCACCGGGAACAGATAAAATAATAAAGAAAATAAACACGGATTCAATAGAATCTTGTCACGATTTATACTAATTTCCCTCTCTATTTCAGGTGCAGTCACGTACGCAGCCGGGAGACCAACAGGTGTGCGGCGGTCAGTTTGACGTTCCGGTAAGTGGAAATTTTAATTAACGTCAGTTTTACCCTACTGCGAGAAATACAACACAATTTAGAAAAAATTTTCACATATATAATAAAAAATATATAAAATAAGTGTTTATAGAGCCTTGCTCTGTCCTGCTAGTCTTGCTAGCTCTATACCGACAATAGTCTGGTGTCGTGTGACTACTCGGAGTCCACTGCGTCACCCCCCGTTCCAATGGCGCTGCTTGCTGTGGAAATTTTTTCCCGACTCTATGTAGAGCCCCCTAGGGTACACCGTTCGATAGTGCTCGCCAAGCCCTTTCCAACAACCCCAAACACGGCGCAGTTATCCTGGGTGGTTCCAAAGTTACGGGGTTTTAAAAATCTTGGTTATTAAATAACCAAAAAGGGTTATTGCCCGCAACTTTTGAACCCCTGGACCGATCGCCCCCGTGCTTGGGTTTATCTTTGAGAGCGTGGCGATCCCTACCCTCCGGTGGACCCCTTTCCACGATTCGGCGTCCCCAAAAACTTGACCCCCGTGACCCCAAGGAAAGACCCCAGGACCCCAAGGACGCGTCGTGTAAGGAATTTGGAGCCGCCCAAAAGAAACCCCAACTCTCTAGGACAACCCGTTCCAAAGATATTGGACTTTAAAAATTTTCAAGATGGCCGCTGCAACTGTCAAAGTAAAACTTTGGTGGCCTATATCTTTGGTCCTAGTTGCCCCAGATTAGTCGAGTTTGGGTTTATTCTGGTCAGCTCGACCTCCCTTAACGCGCGCAATGGTTTTTGGGGGTCCAGATTTTCTGGACACCGATCCGCTCGAAACCCCACAGATAGGTGGCCCTTGGTCCCCTGAACAGGGTTCCGGAAACCGCGACTCGATAACGCGTCGCGTTTAGGAGTTATGTCCGAATATGTAAAAACAAGATGGCCGCCTATCTGTCAAAGTCGGGTTTAAAACTGCCACAACTTCGCAACCCGTGGTCGTAGAGAGTCCGGGTTTCCTTCGGAGCGTTTGGCCTGACCTCGGCCTCCTTCCCAGGGGGGTCCTGGGCAAAAATAAAAAATTTTGCCCAAACGCGCCAAAACCTGTTTTATTTTGTTGCTCGGTGTCCGAGGTATACTACCTTCGAAACCCGGTCTCTCCACGCCCCTCCGTTCCAAAGTTATTAGAATTTACAAATTTCCTTACTCTAATAACCAAAAGGTTATTTGTATCGAAAAACTTAATTTTGGGTTTACAGGGCCCGTGTTTGGGCTTATTGATGTTCTAATATGTCACTTAAAGCTATTTCTATGCCTAATTTTAATTTATTTCTATTTATTTCTAATTTATACTCAAAAAACACAAAAAATTCTATAACTTTGGACCGGTTATTCCAAAAATTTCCAAAAAAATATTAAAATTCGTGTAAAATCGAGCTCTATCTATTACAATAAAAATTTTGTCAAATTTGGAAGAATTACATCAAAATTTTTGCCAAAAACAGAAAAAATGTTATTTTTAATTGTGGCTCATTTATTTTAATAGCTAAAATTTAAAAACCTTGCTGGCTGTCTTCTTCTGATGAGCGCGCAGCGACGTGCAGTTGAAGATTTCCGATTTTCCTCTCCGTTCTCAAGTTATTATACGTCAAAGTTCCAAACTTTGAACTGTTATATAAATTTTTCTGTTTATCCTAAAAATCTATTTTTTGCGGATTTGTCAATCTGTATGTGCGTAGTATATGCCTGCAAAATTTTGTGTCCGTGGCGTGTCTCCTTAGGTGGGCACGTGTCCTCCGGAAAATGGAAAAACCGATTTCCCGAGAGAACCGCGCACCTGCGGCTGTTTTTGCAGGTGTAGGCGTTTTTCTGCTGGCGTTGCCTACCAGAGGACACTTGTTTCGCTCTTGTAGCTTCACTAGTCACTGTTTTATTGCACTTTTTTGCACTTATTTAATAATATAACCTCTATAACTTGAGGTTTTTCACTGATTACACTTAAGCCGCTTGTGTGCGACTGTCACAGCACTTTTATCCGGATGGGGCTTTGTAAGAGGAATCTACTGACACCTCACTTGTCACGATAAGTTAAAAATAACCCACAAAAACGATTTTTTGAAAGCGGAGCGAGTGAAAATAGCACGTGCTCTCGGCGGGACCTCGAGTAGTACTGGGTTAGGTTAGGTTAGGTTAGGTTAGGTTAGGTTAGGTTAGGTTAGGTTAGGTTAGGTTAGGTTAGGTTAGGTTAGGTTAGGTTAGGTTAGGTTAGGTTAGGTTAGGTTAGGTTAGGTTAGGTTAGGTTAGGTTAGGTTAGGTTAGGTTAGGTTAGGTTAGGTTAGGTTAGGTTAGGTTAGGTTAGGTTAGGTTAGGTTAGGTTAGGTTAGGTTAGGTTAGGTTAGGTTAGGTTAGGTTAGGTTAGGTTAGGTTAGGTTAGGTTAGGTTAGGTTAGGTTAGGTTAGGTTAGGTTAGGTTAGGTTAGGTTAGGTTAGGTTAGGTTAGGTTAGGTTAGGTTAGGTTAGGTTAGGTTAGGTTAGGTTAGGTTAGGTTAGGTTAGGTTAGGTTAGGTTAGGTTAGGTTAGGTTAGGTTAGGTTAGGTTAGGTTAGGTTAGGTTAGGTTAGGTTAGGTTAGGTTAGGTTAGGTTAGGTTAGGTTAGGTTAGGTTAGGTTAGGTTAGGTTAGGTTAGGTTAGGTTAGGTTAGGTTAGGTTAGGTTAGGTTAGGTTAGGTTAGGTTAGGTTAGGTTAGGTTAGGTTAGGTTAGGTTAGGTTAGGTTAGGTTAGGTTAGGTTAGGTTAGGTTAGGTTAGGTTAGGTTAGGTTAGGTTAGGTTAGGTTAGGTTAGGTTAGGTTAGGTTAGGTTAGGTTAGGTTAGGTTAGGTTAGGTTAGGTTAGGTTAGGTTAGGTTAGGTTAGGTTAGGTTAGGTTAGGTTTTTTTTTTTTTTTTTTTTTTTTTTGTTTGGGCAGGAGTGGGAAATCCTCATGGACACCCAGACAGCTTGTGAGGCCGTCTGGGTAGTGCCGGACTCTTACCGGCTAAAACCACACTCCTGCCATGCTTCTACCTCCAACATAATCGGAGTCTTTAGCGTTCCGCTGATATTGTTGTGCTTTATTTTTATTGTATATATTAATTAGTTTTTTTTTTTTTTTTTTTTTTTTTTTTTGTATTATATTGTCATCTTTTATTTCTACTTATTTCTTTTTGACTGATATGTATTTTTGCTAATCTTCTGTTTCGACTTATTTCTCTACGACTATTGGACACTCTTTCTGATCTTCTATTTCTACTTATCTTCTTTTCCTTTTTATTTCGACTACTATAGTATCTTTTATTAATGGATCAATAGGGCATATCAAATATATTTGTCTTTATTTTTACACTTTTTATTTTACACTTATTAACAATTTTAATTTTTTACTTTCTTATTTTTGATGCTTAAGATTTCTAATTTCTGATTTTTATTCTTTATGATATTAATTAAACATTATTTGCTTCTGCTGTTTTTATTTCTTTTTATAACCTTTTCGCAAATTTTAACGCAGTACTCAATAACGGTATCTCTTTTTTTGCCCTCTATAAGCTGCCACAGGTTTCCGGCTTCGAGTTTGGCGTCGAGTATATGCTCGGCCTCGAATCTCTGACTGGCAAAAACGGGACAGTCGAATAGTACATGTGGCACCGTTTCGTCGACATCGGGGTCGCAGATGCACGATGGGCTCTCCTTGCATTTAAACCGGAACAGGTATGCCGAGAACCCACCGTGCCCCGTCATTATTTGTGTGACCACATTGCTGATCTTGCACTTCCTTATCACCCTGTACGCAGCCACCGCATCCGGGAAAAACAATTTGGTGACTGAAGCAGTTTCTCCGTCACTGTACCTATGGTTCCACTCGTCAAGCGTTGCCGTACGAATGCATCGCTTGACGTACGAAACCGGGCACAAATCATAAGCAGGCTTTCGCTTGGACCTTTCAGCGGCCTCCTTGGCTAATTCGTCGGCCCTCTCATTTCCCTCCAACCCTGCATGTGCTTTGATCCAAAACAAGGTGAGAGCCTTGTTTTGGATAGACAGAGACCTTATATTGGCCCTTGCCTCTACTGCCAGTGGGTGGTGTCGGTCGTGGTTTTGTACGGTTTGGAGGGCTGCCATGGAGTCGCTGAAAATTCCAAACGATTGCGCCTTGCTTTTTAGAATCTCCCTTGTTGCGACGCATATCGCTAGAAGCTCAGCCTGGTAAACGGTGGAGTAGTGTGGGAGAGCAAGCTTGAGAGCTTTGGCTTCGGCGTCACCACTCCATACGGAGAGCGCCGCCCCGACCTTATCTCCAATTTTGCTCCCGTCCGTAAATATACGAACTTCAAGTTCATTCTGGGCATCAAGTTGCTCTCTATTTACCAGGCTTATGAGCTTCAGCTCAGCGCGCTCCGCGGGGTGTGGGGCTTCCAACGCCGAGGCGGCCTGTTCGACGCTCCTGTCGCCAAGTGCCGGCTGGGGAACCCCCCTCCTGGCCTCGTACAGCGATGCTGCCTCGCGGACTCGGAGGTCGAGTGGTAGAATCCCAGCCAGCACCAACGCAGAGTTCAAGGAGACCGTCCGGTAGGCCTTACAAAGCTTCTGCGCAATACCGCGTTGAACTGCTCCCAACTGCTTTATAATCCCCAGTTTTCTAACAGCTGGTGCCCATACGCTGGCTGCGTACAAGATGATTGGCTCCACGGTGGCCACATATATCACTCTGATGACTTCGGGGTGAAGTCCCCAGCTGGTCTTTGCCGCCCTGGTTAGTTGCTTGTGGATGCCTATTGCCTTCCTGCATACGTTTGCGACGTGTGTGTTGAAGGTCAACTTATCGTCGATGGTGACGCCCAGGATTTTGATCTCTCTGGACATGGCAATGTCGATCCCGCCCATGCTCAGGCGTGGGGTGTCGTACTTTAGCTTGCGGGTGATAACCATCGCATTGGTTTTGTGCGGAGCAAATTTAAGTTTATTTTGTACCCCCCACTCCCGAACATGTTCGAGGGCAGCACTGGCACGCCCCTGGATCTCCAGCGATGCGTCACCATCGAAGATCAGGACGACGTCGTCGGCAAAGGCTTGGCAATAGTCACCCCTAGCTTCTAAGCTCTTAAGGAGCGGATCTAGCAGCAGGTTCCAGAGTATTGGTCCCCCTATTGAGCCCTGGACACACCCCTTACTCGTGGCCTTGCTGTACTCTTCTCCTGCGTACCTTACTGTGACAGTTCTGTTTTGGAGATAGCTGTCGATGACCCTCCTCAAGCCGATTGGACACTTTTCCTCAGCCAGTCGGACTCTTATGGCTGGCCACCAGGCACTGTCGAAAGCTCCCTCTATGTCCAAAGATACTAATACAACAATTTTCTTCAGTTCCAATTTGCTACGTATGTGCTGCATTAATACATAGAGGGAGTCTTCCGTGCTCCTCTGGGGCATGAATCCATACTGGCGAGTACTCATCCTCGGAATCAGATGGAACTTGAGGCGGGCCACCAACATCTTCTCATAGATTTTGCCTAATATTGGCAAGAGGCCGATTGGTCTATACGCCTTCGGGTTACTATAGTCGTCCTTCCCGGGTTTTCTCAAAACAATCACGACTGCCTCCTTCCAGACCTCAGGGAAGTGGTGGCATTTAAGACAACCGTTTAAGAGAGCAAGGGCCACATCGGGGGCACCACCAATAGCTTGGCAACAGATGTCGGCGGTGAAACCGTCAGCTCCTGGGGCTTTTTTGGCGTTGAATGACCTGCACGATGCCATCAGCTCGGCCATTGTGAATGGTGGGTCGCATGGATCACCTTGTTCTCCAGCATTCACAACGTCGGCCTTTTCTCTGGTAAGGCGGTGGCATGTGCTGTCATTGTCCCTATGGTCTTCTGGGTAAAAAGTGTTCGCCAGTAGCTCAACTGACCCCTTCGTGTCTAGCACCTTCCCGTCCTTCATCAGCGGCTGGTCCTCTTCCCTTCCCTTTGTCCTCCCTATCACCCGGTAGATTCCTTCCCAAACCCCCTCTTTGTCCTGTTTGGCGCAGAAGTTCTTCCAACTCTCGACCATATCTTTGGCTGCTTCCGTTTCATACTCAACTTTCTGTTTTAGGTACTCTTCAACGACCTTCGATCTACGGACCGGTGCGGCACATCTGATCCTGCGTTTCCTGGTTGCGACCTCCAGCTTCATCTTCTCGAGTTTCTCGGACCACCACGGCAAGGTGAGTATTTCCCTACTCTTTTTCATTGGCATTGATGAAGTACATGCATCTCTTATGATTTGTGTGTATTTTTGAATAATTGTGTTAAGCTGTTCTATTGATTTTAATTTATCTATTTCTATTTTGTTAATTTGGTTCTCTTGCATTAATTGGCTGAGTTTCTCACGAAACTCAGGCCAATTTGCTTTTTTTGTATTAAATATTCTTGTGGTTCTATTAATTTTTATGCCTTTACTTCTTTTCAGGTTAATGTTAAAAACAATGCCGTTGTGATCCGAGCTCGTGAGGCCCTCGTCTACTTTCCAGTCGTCAACCAGGTCCAGGATATCCGTCGAGCATGCCGTGATATCGACGTGGCTGCAGTAACGTCTTCCTCCTCGTACCGTATCGAAAGTCGGAATTTCCCCTGTGTTGAGTATGTTGAGACCCAGCTCATCGAGAACTCCGGATACTTCTTCCCCCCTACAGTCAATGGACAAGCTTCCCCACCAGGTACTTTTTGCGTTTGCATCTCCTCCAACGATCCACATTTTGGACCCCACCTCTTCCTCGATACGTTTGAGGTGCTCCAGGTAAGGTCCCATTGGCTGGTCCGGCTCAAAGTAAAAGGAGACGAGCGTGATCCTCCAGGCACTGGTCCGGATCCCCACCACGGCGATGTTGTTCGTGGTGAGTTTCGGGTACTGTGTGACTGTAAGGTCTTGATCGAAGACCGCTATTGCGGCCTTGACAGTCCCGCTTCCGGTGTCGGTGCTCTGGAAAATCCGAACGCCCCTGTGGTTCCTGATGATCTTAGCCCCTCCCACGTATGGTTCCTGGAGGAGAGCAACGGCGACCCTGCGCTTCACGGCTTCCAAGAGAAGCTCGTCTGTTGCTAGTTTTTTCCGCTGGAGGTTGGCTTGTACTATTCTGTAGGGGTTTTGGTTGCCTTGGGTGCCCTTAGCAATACGCGACAGATGATCTGGCCACGTCATCCCACCTTCTCCGTACAGGGCAGTCATGGCTGAACGCATTATGTTGTGTGCCGTGTTCTATTTTTGCCCTCGTGCAATTTCGGCAAACGGGTGATGATCCTGAGAGCCAGTCCGGGCACTCTGGCCTCATATGGGGGCCGCCGCAGTGGCTGCACAGGTCCGCAGGCTCTTTACAGAGCCGCTTACCATGTCCGAAGCCTAGACAGCGGGTGCACTGGACCAGCGGGGACTGATCTTCTACCTTAATGCGCTGAAGGTCTATGTGCACTGTCCCGATCTCCATAGCCCGTCTCCAGATAGTGGGCGAGACGCTAACGATGACGTGACCAATGTGGGGGTTGTGCGTTCTTCTTCTATATTTTACCTCTACCCTGTTTTCCCCACTGTCGAGGCCGTCAAAGACACCCTTATTCTGGTTTCTGAGTGCGCTTAAAACGTCTTCGTCGGTGTTTACTACCAGAACGTTCCTCAAAACCAGAAGAGGGTCCTTGTTTTTAACTTCCTCGACCGTGAGGTCAACTCCTTCTTTTTGAAGCCGGGTCTTTATCTTGTTTCTTTCCTCCTCGGTTTCCAGTCCTATTATTACCTTCCTGTCCTTAGCTTTCCTCACCCTTTCTACCTTTATCCACCCATCCTTGGCGTTTACCGCTGCTCTTATTCTGCCAAGGACTTCGTCTCCTGTCTCGGTCTCATTCTTGGACGTGACCACAACCGAGTGCAATGTGCCGCGCTTCGGCAGTGAGTTCACGGCCCGAGTCGCGGCAACACTCGCATAGGTAGGTGCTTCTGCTCTATCAATTTTCTCGGCGTGCCTATCGATCGTCGCCTTCAGTTCCTCCATTTTTCTGCTGCTTTCCCTAATCAGTTTGGTGTGCTCCGCCAAACATTCCCTAAGCAGGCTTTCACCGGGGGTGGTGAGAGGTGGGGGGGCGGAGTCAGGAGGTGGAGCAGCACATGCTTCCATTCCCCCCTCCGCCCGCCCTCCCCCCATTGTATTTCCCTTTGATTTGAGCTCTGCTTCGGCCTCCCTGACGAGTTCATGGAGCCGTGCGATCGCTTTTTCCACCCCTTCTTTTATCTCTGTCTTAAGATTCCTCGAGTTTCTTAGGTGGGCCTTTGCCTTATTCAGGCAGGCTGCCGCCTCTGCCGCTCTACTGGCGTATGTTTTTGTGGGAGGCTCGTCGTTTCCCGCAGACATACTACTCGCGTAGGTGGGTTTCGGCTTGGGGAGCTCCGCCGCAGTCAGGTTTGTCTTCGGAGGGGAAGGTCTAGGGGGCGCAGTTTCCTCTTCCGTGGCGCTCGTAGGGGACCAAGAGGTAGGGACACCCTTTTTAGTGGGCGTCCTAATGCCAAATCCAAACATTTTGATAGAAGTTTTTGTAACAAAAATTAGGTAATTATTATTTTTAATTTATTTCGGGCCAATAGGCCGATCGTAAGATAAGATATGTTCTAATGCTCCTACCTTCCCATATAAGTTTTTTCTTTGTACCGTGAATGGAAATCTACTTAACTAAATGTAAAAACTGTCAAAAATTTAGTGTGAAATTTTCAGTTATTGCTTTGAGTTTACCTGGCCAAGCGCAACTGGGTGGGCGGGGGGGCGATTTTTTGGCGATTTCTCGCTAGCTACCCCCACTTGTGGGGTACCAGCGGATGCGTGACGACGAGTACTATCGAACTGTATATGAATCGAGGGTAGGTTGGGTACTGAAAAATGAAATTATAGGGGAAAAACGGTGTTTTTGATACAATTTTTATAGAATTAATTTTTTATGTTTTTTATTTGCAGGTCGCGGTCAGCGGGACACACGCCGGGATTAAGCTGAAGCTAATATCTATCGATTGTGATGAAAAAATTTTGAATTTTTGAGTATCTTAAAAAATTTAATATTTCGACTATAGAGGACGTATGGTGAAAATGCAAAGTGCTAGGAAGTTGAAAATTTTGGTGTCCAGGCACGCGCACGGTCGCCAGGAACACAGAAATGTATAATTTAATAGGATTTAGGCCGAAGACCCTACTCAAAACGCTATTTTTGTGTAAGAATTAACCGTGTAGAACAAAAAACTGAAGGGTATAAGGTAGGCTCGGTATCGAGTAAATACGATGTTTTATCGATTTTTTGGCGATTTCTCGCTAGCTACCCCCACTTGTGGGGTACCAGCGGATGCGTGACGACGAGTACTATCGAACTGTATATGAATCGAGGGTAGGTTGGGTACTGAAAAATGAAATTATAGGGGAAAAACGGTGTTTTTGATACAATTTTTATAGAATTAATTTTTTATGTTTTTTATTTGCAGGTCGCGGTCAGCGGGACACACGCCGGGATTAAGCTGAAGCTAATATCTATCGATTGTGATGAAAAAATTTTGAATTTTTGAGTATCTTAAAAAATTTAATATTTCGACTATAGAGGACGTATGGTGAAAATGCAAAGTGCTAGGAAGTTGAAAATTTTGGTGTCCAGGCACGCGCACGGTCGCCAGGAACACAGAAATGTATAATTTAATAGGATTTAGGCCGAAGACCCTACTCAAAACGCTATTTTTGTGTAAGAATTAACCGTGTAGAACAAAAAACTGAAGGGTATAAGGTAGGCTCGGTATCGAGTAAATACGATGTTTTATCGATTTTTTGGCGATTTCTCGCTAGCTACCCCCACTTGTGGGGTACCAGCGGATGCGTGACGACGAGTACTATCGAACTGTATATGAATCGAGGGTAGGTTGGGTACTGAAAAATGAAATTATAGGGGAAAAACGGTGTTTTTGATACAATTTTTATAGAATTAATTTTTTATGTTTTTTATTTGCAGGTCGCGGTCAGCGGGACACACGCCGGGATTAAGCTGAAGCTAATATCTATCGATTGTGATGAAAAAATTTTGAATTTTTGAGTATCTTAAAAAATTTAATATTTCGACTATAGAGGACGTATGGTGAAAATGCAAAGTGCTAGGAAGTTGAAAATTTTGGTGTCCAGGCACGCGCACGGTCGCCAGGAACACAGAAATGTATAATTTAATAGGATTTAGGCCGAAGACCCTACTCAAAACGCTATTTTTGTGTAAGAATTAACCGTGTAGAACAAAAAACTGAAGGGTATAAGGTAGGCTCGGTATCGAGTAAATACGATGTTTTATCGATTTTTTGGCGATTTCTCGCTAGCTACCCCCACTTGTGGGGTACCAGCGGATGCGTGACGACGAGTACTATCGAACTGTATATGAATCGAGGGTAGGTTGGGTACTGAAAAATGAAATTATAGGGGAAAAACGGTGTTTTTGATACAATTTTTATAGAATTAATTTTTTATGTTTTTTATTTGCAGGTCGCGGTCAGCGGGACACACGCCGGGATTAAGCTGAAGCTAATATCTATCGATTGTGATGAAAAAATTTTGAATTTTTGAGTATCTTAAAAAATTTAATATTTCGACTATAGAGGACGTATGGTGAAAATGCAAAGTGCTAGGAAGTTGAAAATTTTGGTGTCCAGGCACGCGCACGGTCGCCAGGAACACAGAAATGTATAATTTAATAGGATTTAGGCCGAAGACCCTACTCAAAACGCTATTTTTGTGTAAGAATTAACCGTGTAGAACAAAAAACTGAAGGGTATAAGGTAGGCTCGGTATCGAGTAAATACGATGTTTTATCGATTTTTTGGCGATTTCTCGCTAGCTACCCCCACTTGTGGGGTACCAGCGGATGCGTGACGACGAGTACTATCGAACTGTATATGAATCGAGGGTAGGTTGGGTACTGAAAAATGAAATTATAGGGGAAAAACGGTGTTTTTGATACAATTTTTATAGAATTAATTTTTTATGTTTTTTATTTGCAGGTCGCGGTCAGCGGGACACACGCCGGGATTAAGCTGAAGCTAATATCTATCGATTGTGATGAAAAAATTTTGAATTTTTGAGTATCTTAAAAAATTTAATATTTCGACTATAGAGGACGTATGGTGAAAATGCAAAGTGCTAGGAAGTTGAAAATTTTGGTGTCCAGGCACGCGCACGGTCGCCAGGAACACAGAAATGTATAATTTAATAGGATTTAGGCCGAAGACCCTACTCAAAACGCTATTTTTGTGTAAGAATTAACCGTGGTTAGGTTAGGTTAGGTTAGGTTAGGTTAGGTTAGGTTAGGTTAGGTTAGGTTAGGTTAGGTTAGGTTAGGTTAGGTTAGGTTAGGTTAGGTTAGGTTAGGTTAGGTTAGGTTAGGTTAGGTTAGGTTAGGTTAGGTTAGGTTAGGTTAGGTTAGGTTAGGTTAGGTTAGGTTAGGTTAGGTTAGGTTAGGTTAGGTTAGGTTAGGTTAGGTTAGGTTAGGTTAGGTTAGGTTAGGTTAGGTTAGGTTAGGTTAGGTTAGGTTAGGTTAGGTTAGGTTAGGTTAGGTTAGGTTAGGTTAGGTTAGGTTAGGTTAGGTTAGGTTAGGTTAGGTTAGGTTAGGTTAGGTTAGGTTAGGTTAGGTTAGGTTAGGTTAGGTTAGGTTAGGTTAGGTTAGGTTAGGTTAGGTTAGGTTAGGTTAGGTTAG
>OZ043914.1:19087220-19088642 GCA_964056405.1 Acronicta alni
TTAGGTTAGGTTAGGTTAGGTTAGGTTAGGTTAGGTTAGGTTAGGTTAGGTTAGGTTAGGTTAGGTTAGGTTAGGTTAGGTTAGGTTAGGTTAGGTTAGGTTAGGTTAGGTTAGGTTAGGTTAGGTTAGGTTAGGTTAGGTTAGGTTAGGTTAGGTTAGGTTAGGTTAGGTTAGGTTAGGTTAGGTTAGGTTAGGTTAGGTTAGGTTAGGTTAGGTTAGGTTAGGTTAGGTTAGGTTAGGTTAGGTTAGGTTAGGTTAGGTTAGGTTAGGTTAGGTTAGGTTAGGTTAGGTTAGGTTAGGTTAGGTTAGGTTAGGTTAGGTTAGGTTAGGTTAGGTTAGGTTAGGTTAGGTTAGGTTAGGTTAGGTTAGGTTAGGTTAGGTTAGGTTAGGTTAGGTTAGGTTAGGTTAGGTTAGGTTAGGTTAGGTTAGGTTAGGTTAGGTTAGGTTAGGTTAGGTTAGGTTAGGTTAGGTTAGGTTAGGTTAGGTTAGGTTAGGTTAGGTTAGGTTAGGTTAGGTTAGGTTAGGTTAGGTTAGGTTAGGTTAGGTTAGGTTAGGTTAGGTTAGGTTAGGTTAGGTTAGGTTAGGTTAGGTTAGGTTAGGTTAGGTTAGGTTAGGTTAGGTTAGGTTAGGTTAGGTTAGGTTAGGTTAGGTTAGGTTAGGTTAGGTTAGGTTAGGTTAGGTTAGGTTAGGTTAGGTTAGGTTAGGTTAGGTTAGGTTAGGTTAGGTTAGGTTAGGTTAGGTTAGGTTAGGTTAGGTTAGGTTAGGTTAGGTTAGGTTAGGTTAGGTTAGGTTAGGTTAGGTTAGGTTAGGTTAGGTTAGGTTAGGTTAGGTTAGGTTAGGTTAGGTTAGGTTAGGTTAGGTTAGGTTAGGTTAGGTTAGGTTAGGTTAGGTTAGGTTAGGTTAGGTTAGGTTAGGTTAGGTTAGGTTAGGTTAGGTTAGGTTAGGTTAGGTTAGGTTAGGTTAGGTTAGGTTAGGTTAGGTTAGGTTAGGTTAGGTTAGGTTAGGTTAGGTTAGGTTAGGTTAGGTTAGGTTAGGTTAGGTTAGGTTAGGTTAGGTTAGGTTAGGTTAGGTTAGGTTAGGTTAGGTTAGGTTAGGTTAGGTTAGGTTAGGTTAGGTTAGGTTAGGTTAGGTTAGGTTAGGTTAGGTTAGGTTAGGTTAGGTTAGGTTAGGTTAGGTTAGGTTAGGTTAGGTTAGGTTAGGTTAGGTTAGGTTAGGTTAGGTTAGGTTAGGTTAGGTTAGGTTAGGTTAGGTTAGGTTAGGTTAGGTTAGGTTAGGTTAGGTTAGGTTAGGTTAGGTTAGGTTAGGTTAGGTTAGGTTAGGTTAGGTTAGGTTAGGTTAGGTTAGGTTAGGTTAGGTTAGGTTAGGTTAGGTTAGGTTAGGTTAGGTTAGGTTAGGTTAGGTTAGGTTAGGTTAGGTTAGGTT
>OZ043915.1:7500-25000 GCA_964056405.1 Acronicta alni
CTAACCTAACCTAACCTAACCTAACCTAACCTAACCTAACCTAACCTAACCTAACCTAACCTAACCTAACCTAACCTAACCTAACCTAACCTAACCTAACCTAACCTAACCTAACCTAACCTAACCTAACCTAACCTAACCTAACCTAACCTAACCTAACCTAACCTAACCTAACCTAACCTAACCTAACCTAACCTAACCTAACCTAACCTAACCTAACCTAACCTAACCTAACCTAACCTAACCTAACCTAACCTAACCTAACCTAACCTAACCTAACCTAACCTAACCTAACCTAACCTAACCTAACCTAACCTAACCTAACCTAACCTAACCTAACCTAACCTAACCTAACCTAACCTAACCTAACCTAACCTAACCTAACCTAACCTAACCTAACCTAACCTAACCTAACCTAACCTAACCTAACCTAACCTAACCTAACCTAACCTAACCTAACCTAACCTAACCTAACCTAACCTAACCTAACCTAACCTAACCTAACCTAACCTAACCTAACCTAACCTAACCTAACCTAACCTAACCTAACCTAACCTAACCTAACCTAACCTAACCTAACCTAACCTAACCTAACCTAACCTAACCTAACCTAACCTAACCTAACCTAACCTAACCTAACCTAACCTAACCTAACCTAACCTAACCTAACCTAACCTAACCTAACCTAACCTAACCTAACCTAACCTAACCTAACCTAACCTAACCTAACCTAACCTAACCTAACCTAACCTAACCTAACCTAACCTAACCTAACCTAACCTAACCTAACCTAACCTAACCTAACCTAACCTAACCTAACCTAACCTAACCTAACCTAACCTAACCTAACCTAACCTAACCTAACCTAACCTAACCTAACCTAACCTAACCTAACCTAACCTAACCTAACCTAACCTAACCTAACCTAACCTAACCTAACCTAACCTAACCTAACCTAACCTAACCTAACCTAACCTAACCTAACCTAACCTAACCTAACCTAACCTAACCTAACCTAACCTAACCTAACCTAACCTAACCTAACCTAACCTAACCTAACCTAACCTAACCTAACCTAACCTAACCTAACCTAACCTAACCTAACCTAACCTAACCTAACCTAACCTAACCTAACCTAACCTAACCTAACCTAACCTAACCTAACCTAACCTAACCTAACCTAACCTAACCTAACCTAACCTAACCTAACCTAACCTAACCTAACCTAACCTAACCTAACCTAACCTAACCTAACCTAACCTAACCTAACCTAACCTAACCTAACCTAACCTAACCTAACCTAACCTAACCTAACCTAACCTAACCTAACCTAACCTAACCTAACCTAACCTAACCTAACCTAACCTAACCTAACCTAACCTAACCTAACCTAACCTAACCTAACCTAACCTAACCTAACCTAACCTAACCTAACCTAACCTAACCTAACCTAACCTAACCTAACCTAACCTAACCTAACCTAACCTAACCTAACCTAACCTAACCTAACCTAACCTAACCTAACCTAACCTAACCTAACCTAACCTAACCTAACCTAACCTAACCTAACCTAACCTAACCTAACCTAACCTAACCTAACCTAACCTAACCTAACCTAACCTAACCTAACCTAACCTAACCTAACCTAACCTAACCTAACCTAACCTAACCTAACCTAACCTAACCTAACCTAACCTAACCTAACCTAACCTAACCTAACCTAACCTAACCTAACCTAACCTAACCTAACCTAACCTAACCTAACCTAACCTAACCTAACCTAACCTAACCTAACCTAACCAGTCTGAGCTCAACCACGTGCCAGATAGCCACGTTTTTGCCCATCTCCGCTTTCAAAAATTCAAAAAACCGGTATTTTCTCGCGTTATAGTGACAAGTGAGGTGTCAAAAGTTGTGTTTTTGTTCAGTGCATAAGACAGTGAAAACCGTTTTCTGTGGAAAACCCTCAGTGGAAAGCTACACTGGAAAATTCAACAAAATTGGCCCAACAAAAGTTTTTGGAGCCCAATATCTCCTAAACTACAGCGGGTACATACCGATTTTCTGGAGCCATATTCTGGGGGACACTGAGACGCATCTTTTGAGGTATCTGAACTGAAGATACAACCACGCACTCCAGAGAAATTGTGAAAAACAACATCACATAACCTCAAAATTTGTCAACGTGGTGGTCGACTTTGGCAACTTTGAAACCGGGCTTTTTGCCGGTTGACAGGCGACAAGTGGACAAGCAGAGTGGAGTTTAGCCCATATTTTTACCTTTACCCAAAAAGGAGAAAACCGACTGGGAAAATCTAAACTTCAAACCCTTCTGCTGAAAAATCTGCAGGCAAGACCCCCACTTTTTCCGGCGAAATCCGCTGCGCGCTCATCAGGAGAAGGGACTGACACCGAGGGAAGATTTTTCTAGTCAGTATTTTTAGAATTATTTAACTTTTTAAGAATTTTTCAGTTTTTTATAAATATTTTCCAAATTTTTCCAAAATTTCAAAATTTTCTTATTGATTCGGCAAGACCTGTATTTTAGACAAATTTAACAGTTTTTAAAAATTTTTTATCACAAGTAGTTTTAAAGTTATTAAATTTTTTGTTATTTTAGCGAATAAAATAAAAATAAATAGAAATAACCCATTTCTGACGCCACGATTGGCTTGATAACGTGTATAGCCCTTAGTATAAGCCCAAACTTGCGTCCAATAGCTTCAAAAACGACAAAAATTGACTTTTTCAGCCATATTGGTTAAACTGGTTACTATATTAAATAATTAATATCTCCGAAGCTATTGGACGTAAAAAGCTCGGACTTGCGCATTTTCTTGCGGCCTAAGCCCGCGGACATAACTGTATGCATTTTAGGTGTTTTGGGGACCTCGAAATTTTTAGCCCCGAAATCCATCTGGGCCGATAGGGGAGGTCAAGCCAGGCACTATACTCAAAACCGCATCTCTCTGCGACACTTGGTTGCGAAGTTACAACTATTTAAAGTTGGACTTTGACAGCTGGGCGGCCATTTTTGAAAACTTCAGCCCTCCATAACTTTGCAACCGTTGGTCGTAGAGAGTTGCCGTTTGTACAGTGGTGCTTGGGGAGACAAAATCTATCGGATCCACTTGTTTTCGGTCGAATCGGAGCTAAGGAATTTCGAGAGCCCGAAAACCAGTTTGCGCGACGGAGCGGGTCAGGCTGAGCCAGAAAAGTCCGAGCACGGGTGTTCTGCGGCCACTGAGAGGAAAGTTATACCGGGTCGAAGATTGACTTTGACAGTTCTTGAACTGTCAAACCATTTTTCAGACTCGGATAACTTCCGAACCGGAGGTCGTAGAGCATTCGGGTTTTCTCACGGGACATTGGCTGGCCTTTCCCTACCCGTTCAGTATAGTTGCGGGAGCTTTCGGAACCCAAAGATTTTTAAGTCTAGAAACCACCCCACACGATAGAGCTCGTCGAGCCCATTCAGGGAAGCCCAAGCACGGTAGTATTCGGAAGAGCGGTCCCGAGGAAAACCGTAAGTAACCGGATTCTGGGCGCCATCTTGACCCGGCAACCAGAATTTCGGACTGCGATAACTTCGGAGCCCTTCGGCCTAGAGCAGCAGTGTTTGGGTTCTTCGGGGAGGGCTCGGGGAGGGCTATTCGGTGGGAGGTAGAGATCGACTCCACATAGAGTCGAAAAATTTTTTCTTCAAAAATTTTTATTGTAAACACTGACACAGTGTTCCCTAAGGCCCCTCGACGTCAGACATCGTTCTGAAAGTATTTTGACAGAGTAGAATATAAAAACAAATTTATAAAACGTTTTGTATATTAAGTAATTAGCACTTAGACCTTAATGAAACCTATTGGACTACACTCTCGCAGTGGGTACTAAACCTGCGATCTGACAAACAAGTAGGTTGAGTCACCGGCGCGAAACTCCATACAGGAGCGTGCTCTATTTATTTTTATATTCTCAGAGTGCGCCTGCGGGTCTCCCAGCCGTGTACGAACAAAATTGGAATCAAAAAGCCACACTGACAGGATTCTATAAATCGCATTTACTGATTACTGCCCGTACACTTTACACTTTTATTAACACTGTATTTACGTTTATATACATTATTTTATTTTATTTTACATATACTTTTAGACTAGGGTCCTTTACAACCCGCAATTGACGTTTCCGGTTAATCGAAATCTATCCATACCAGAAAGATGATAGGAATACGCACCCCGATCAAAAAATCGGCAACCCCAACCAACAAAAGCCCACGAGACGCCGAAGAAAAGGCAGGATCCTCTTCTCAGAGCGTCAGAAGGAGTGTGGGCGAATGGGAGGCCGGTAAACCGGGGAAGAAAGAGACGACCACTACCACCACCACCACCACCACCACAACCCCAAATAAAGACGCTTCGGGGACGACAAGGAGAGCATCGGTAGAGATTGTGCCTCTAAGCCCACCGGCAACAAGGGGCAGGATCGCCGAGGCCAGAATATGCTCTAATAGAATAAAGGCCTACATGACAAACTCCAAAACGACGAAGCGAGAGGTAAAGGAGGAGGTAAAGGCCCAGGCTGACCGCCTCTACCAGCTCATAAAGGAGTCGGAACAGGAGAAAGGTCGAGCCCCCCCGATGAAGACGGTCTCAATAGCTACACAGGTGGAAATAACACCAGTAAAAGACACCACCAGAGAGGAAGAGGAAAAATCTCTAAAGAGAGCGCTGGAACAACATAACCAGGCCCTAAAAGAGAATAGCGAGAAGCTTGACAGGTTGAAAGAGGCACTGCAAGCTAGCCAACAACATATGGAGAAGATCTCCTATGCTAGCGCAGCGGCAAGTCAACCTGGCAAGCAAACTGCCAAACAACCGACGGCACTCCACTCTATTATTGTAACATCTGCAAATGAGACGGACACGGGGGAGGAGGTCATTGACCAGATTAGAAAGGCCGTCAATGCAAAGGAGGGATGGGTCACTGTGGATAGGATCCGAAAGGCCAAAGACAGGAAGGTGGTACTAGGGTGCGAATCGACACAAGCAAGGGACACATTAAAAGAAAAGCTGGCAAGTGTGGGGGACCTCAAGATAGAGGACGTGAAAAATAAAGACCCATTAGTGGTCCTCAGTGACGTAATGGCGTATAACACCGACGCAGACGTCTTAAAAGCCTTGAGGAACCAGAACAGGGATGTGTTCTCGGGCCTAAACAAAGAAGAAGACCGGGTAGAGGTTCAGTTCAAAAAGAAGACGAGAAACCCCCACACTCATCACGTTGTCCTGAGGGTCTCCCCAAGGCTGTGGAACCGACTCATAGAACGAGAGACCGTGCACATAGACCTGCAGAGGGTACGGGTCTACGACCAGTCACCACTGGTCCAGTGTTCCCTATGCCTTGGCTTCGGGCACGGACGGCGGCTCTGTAAAGAGCAAGTCGAGAAGTGCAGCCACTGTGGGGGCCCTCATATGAGAGCGCAGTGCGCTGACTGGCTGGCAGGAACGGCACCATCGTGCTGCAACTGCGTGCGTGCAAACCTGGAGCACACCGAACACAACGCGTTCAGTGATGTGTGCCCAGTCAGAAAGCGCTGGGAAACGACAGCAAGAGCCAGAATAGCGTATTGCTAAAGGCGAGGACAACAGGGCGGGCACCCCAACCAGAGGATATGTAGTAGCTCAGGCCAACCTACAAAGAAAGGAACTGGCAACCACCGAACTCTTTTTAGAGGCCAGTGAGCGAGCAATCGCATGGGCGCTGATCCAGGAACCATATGTGGGAGGAGCTCGAAGTATGAAGAGCTACCGTGGTGCGAGAATCTACCAGTGCCAGGTTGAAGGAAGTGGGAGGGTAAAGGCGGCAATAGCCGTCTTTGACGATGACCTCGATGTCATTCCCTACCCGAAACTCACCACAAACAACATCGTAGTGGTGGGGATCCGCACCAAAGCCTGGGAAATCGCAGTAGTCTCCTATTACTTCGAGCCAGACCAACCCATAGGGCCATACCTGGATCATCTGTCCAACATAAAGTTGGAACTGGGCACCGGAAAACTACTCATAGGCGGAGATTCTAACGCAAAGAGCACCTGGTGGGGAAGCACCATAGAAGACCTCAGGGGAGAAGAGATGTCCGGGACCCTTGAGGAGCTGGAGCTTCAGGTACTGAATACTGGAGATACGCCCACATTTGACACCATTAGGGGTGGAATTACGTACAAGAGCCACGTAGACGTCACGGCATGCTCGCTCGGACTATTCGATCTGGTGGACGGTTGGCGAGTGGATACAGGGGTAACGAGTTCGGACCATAACACTATCTTATTTAAAATAAAATTAAAAAGGGAAAAAGGAGTAAATATAGTAAGGACAACACGAAAATTTAATACAAAAAAGGCAAATTGGGAAATTTTCATAACGAAATTAGGGGAAATCAAAATTGAACAAAAACTAAATCTAGAAAATATTATTGGGATAGCACACAAGCAAGAGCTTGAGAACACAGTCACCAAATACCAAACCGCTATTGACAAAGCTTGCAATGATGCTATCCCAAAAATCAAAAATTGTACAAAAATTAACATACCGGGGTGGTCCAAAGAACTCGCCGAGAAGAAAAAAGAGGTCGCCCGTAGGAAAAACCGCATCCGAAACGCTGCATCGGTTCGACGAGCAAAGGTCGTTGACGAGTACCTGAAAGCAAAAGAAGAGTATGAGTGCCAAGCCAAGAAAGCCCAAATTGCCAGCTGGAAGGACTTCTGCCAGAAACAGGATGGAGAAGGGCTTTGGGAGGGGATATATAGAGTGATTAGAAGAACCACCAGGAGACAGGAAGACTTGACCCTATTTGACGATGGTGCATTCCTAAACCCAAAGGAGTCAGCAGCCTTACTTGCCGACACTTTCTATCCAAAGGACACAGCACAAGAGGACAACGCAGACCACAGGCGTATAAGAGAAGAAGCCAGTCGGGTAAATGAGTGGCGGCATGATGAATATCATGACCCACCATTTACGCCGCTGGAGCTGAAAACAGCCGTGGAAGGTTTTAATCCCAAGAAAGCCCCAGGAGTAGATGGATTCACGTCGGACATCTGCTGTCGAGCTATCTACCAGGACCCGGACGCATTCCTTGCCCTGTACAACAAATGCCTAGAATTGGCTCACTTCCCGGACATCTGGAAAGAGGCAACGGTGGTAGTCCTCAGAAAACCGGGCAAGGAAAACTACTTGAGCCCCAAGTCATATAGACCGATAGGTCTCCTGCCGGTCTTGGGGAAGGTCCTGGAGAGGATGATAGTGGCAAGGATTAAATGGCAGCTTGTGCCGCGGCTTAGTACTCGCCAGTTTGGCTTTATGCCCCAGAGGAGCACCGAGGACGCCCTCTATAATCTAATGAAACACGTACGGGACAAGTTGAGGCTGAAGAAGCTAATTGTCCTGGTGTCATTGGATATAGAGGGAGCCTTCGACAGCGCATGGTGGCCAGCTATCAAAGTCAGGCTGGCTGAGGAAAAGTGCCCGGTGAACACCAGGAGGCTGCTAGATAGCTACCTCGACAGCAGAAAAGTAAAAGTAAGATATGCTGGGGAGGAATGCACAAGAGAGACAAACAAGGGCTGTGTCCAGGGGTCAATCGGTGGTCCTATCTTATGGAACCTGTTGCTTGACCCACTTTTACAGGAACTAGAAAGGAGGGGGAACTTCGTCCAAGCATTCGCCGACGACATTGTGTTGGTCGTGGATGGCGACACAGCGGGTGAAATTTCGAGAACCACAAATGCAGCCCTCGCCCATGTTCAGAGCTGGGGTATTAGTAATAAACTCAAATTTGCACCACATAAGACTTGTGCAATGATAGTAACAAACAAGCTTAAGTACGATACACCAGTACTGAGCATGGCCGGGGTCGGCATTAAAATGGTTCGAAGCATGAAGCTGCTGGGTCTAACAATAGATGACAAGCTGACCTTCAACGAACACTTGAAGAACCAGTGTAAGAAAGTAGCCGAAATCTACAAACAACTGGCACGGGCGGCAAAGGTCAGCTGGGGTCTGAATAGGGATATCATCCACACCATCTACACAGCCACAATAGAACCCATCATCACATACGCGGCTGGAGCTTGGGCTCCCGCAACAAAAAAGCTAGGGATACGGAAGAAGCTAGGTTCTGTCCAACGAGGATTCGTCCAGAAGCTCTGCAAGTCCTACCGTACGGTCTCTCTAAACTCGGCACTGGTACTGGCCGGGATACTACCTCTAGACCTTCGCATACAAGAGGCAGCAGCCATGTATGAGGCAAGGAGAGGGTCGTCCCGGTTTGTGCCAGGAGACCGGGAGATCGAGAGTATGGTGGGATTTGCAGAAACTTCTCACCCAGCCAAGCAAATGGCCCTGGAGTTCACGTGCCTGGAAGACCAACAACACGTGGATAACCACAATGTGCAGGCGGTGCGAATATTCACCGACGGCAGCAAGATTGAGGGGAAGGTCGGAGCCGCATTATCCCTATGGGATAATGTTGGCGAAGTCCAGAACCTCAAACTTAGCCTCGCCGCGTACTGCACCGTCTACCAGGCGGAACTACTAGCCATTTGCAAAGCTACTGACGTAATCCTCACACGCAATGAGACGAGCTATGGCTTGTACAGCGACTCAATGTCAGCATTGCAGGCGCTTGCAAGTCATGGTTCGCTCCATCCTCTGGTGGCCCGTGCGCGAGCCAATTTGGCTCTAGCCTTGAACCAAAGCAAAGCTGTGTCTCTGTTTTGGGTCAAGGCCCACGCGGGGCTGCCAGGGAATGAGCGAGCGGATGAACTGGCGAAGGAAGCGGCATTGAAGTCACGGAGGAGGCCGGACTATGACAAGTGTCCGATTTCATTCATCAGAAGCCAAATCCGTATGGAATCGCTCGATGAATGGAATCGGAGATATGTGTCTGGCGAGACCGCCTCAGTGACGAAAATGTTCTTTCCGGACGCCATCGAAGCCTTCCGTGTCACGAAGCGGGTTAAACCCACAGGCGTACTCACGCAGATCCTGACAGGGCACGGTGGGTTCTCAGAATACTTGAACCGATTTAAGTGTAAGGAGAGCCCATCGTGCATCTGCGATCCCGAAATTGCGGAGACGGTCCCGCATATAATCTTAGACTGCCCCGTACACGAGGTGGAAAGATTTAACTTTGAGCGCCAAACAAATTTAAAATTACAGCGCGAAACAATAAGTGAAGTCATGAAAAGTGATAATAGACAAAAGTTCTTAGCATACTGCGAAAGTGTAGCCAATAAAGTTATAGTAAGAAATAAAGATAGATGAAACAACTATGTTTCTCTGTATATTATGAAATATATAATTGTAAACATAGGCAAATAGATTATAAAATAAGTAAGTAATAAGTAGCAACATAAGAAAACTGTAATTAGAATAAAGATAGTATATACTTCATAGATTTAAGATAAAATGTAAATAGACAAAGAAAACTTTTGTAATTAAAAGACCGTGAGTAAAGTTATTCCCTCAATAATATAAAAATAAAGTAAATAGCAGAGTAGAATAATAAATAGTAAGTGGGAGTCCCACCCACTAGAAAGAATGGCGAAGGATGTGAGAAAGACCCTGTATGAAGAATAGAAGTACGAGAGGCATGAAAGCGAGAACTGGTATGGAAGAGGATAGATATACAATAGGCGCCAATTATGTTGGCGGATTAGTCGGAAAAAAAAAAAAAAAAAAAAAAAAAAAAAAAACCTAACCTAACCTAACCCAGTACTACTCGAGGTCCCGCCGAGAGCACGTGCTTTTCTGACTCGCTCCGCACATAAAAATTCGTTTTGGTGGGTTATTTCAACCGTATTGTGACAAATTTAGTGTCTAAAAACTCGTCTAAGCAAGCCCCACCCGACTAACTGTGCCGTGACAGCCGCACTCTTGTGGCCAAGGTGATAAAAGTGAAAAACCTCAACTTGTTGAGGTTAGTTTTTCAAAAAAGTGTCGGAAAGTGTCATAAAACAGTGACCAGTGAAGGTACAAAAGTGCAACAAGTGTCCCCTGATAGGCAAAGTGAACAGCTATCTGCCTACTTCTGCAGCATCAACCGCAGGCACGCGATTCTCCTGGAAAATCGATTTTCCGGTTTTCCGGAGGACACGTGCCCATCGAAGGAGACACCCGACAGCCTCAAAACTTTGCTGGGTCATACCTGGCACTTACTGCTGGACAAATTCAAAGAAATTGGATTTTTTGAATAAATAGAAAAATTACCACAACAATTCAAAGTTTGAAACTTTGATGCGCTATAACTTCGGAACGAGTGAAGATTTTGGAAATCTGCAACTGCACGTCGCTGCGCGCTCATCTATAGAAGAGAGACATTAAGGTTTTAAAATTTTAGTAATTAAATTAAAGCTACTGTAATTAAAAATATAATTTTTTCTGTTTTTTGGCCGAAACTTTATGTAGAGTTTTTACAAATTTTAAATTTTTAACTGTGTTCGATAGAGCTAGATTTTACATAAATTTACATATTTTTTCCGAAATTTTTGGACTTACCGTTACAAAGTTATTAAATTTTTTGTGTTTTTGGGAAATAAATAGAAAACAAATAGGAAAAAATTGTTTTTAAGCACAGGAATAGTATTAAATGACGTATTAGAACCTAAACAAGCCCAAACACGGGACTTGTAACGTTAAAATTAAAAATTTTGATGCTAATAACTATTTGGTTATAAGGGTTAGTAAATCTTTGACTTATAATAGCTTTGGAACGGAGAGTCGTAGAGAGACGGGGTTTCGGAGGCTGTACACCTCGGACACCATATTTTAATATAATATAGGACTTGGCCCGTTTGGACAAAAAATTTTATTTTTGCCCAGGACCCTCATGGTAAGGAGGCCGAGGTAAGGCCAAACGTCCTAAAAGAAACCCGGACTTTCTACGACTACGGGTTGCGAAGTTGTGGCAGTTTTAAACCCGACTTTGACAGTTAGGCGGCCATCTTGTATTTACTTATTCCGACGTAATTTCTAAACGCGACGAGATATCGAGTCGCGGTTTTCGGAACCCTGTTTAGGGGATCAAGGGCCACCTATCTGTGGAGTTTGGGGTGGATCGGTGTCCAAAAAATCCGGACCCCCAAAAACCATTGCGCGCGTTAGGGGAGGTCGAGCTGACCGGAATAAACCCAAACTCGAGTAATCTGGGGCAGCTAGGACCAAAGATATAGGCCGCCAAAGTTGAACTTTGACAGTAGCAGCGGCCATCTTGGAAAAATTCAAAGTCCAGTATCTTTGGAACGAGTTGTCCTAGAGAGTTGGGGTTTCTTCTGGGCAGCTCCAAATTCTTTAAAGAACGCGACCGTGGGGTCTTGGGGTCTCACCTCGGGGTCACGGGGGTCAAGTTTTTGGGGACACCGAATCGCGGAAAGGGGTCCACCGGGGGGTAGGGCTCGTCGCGCTCTCAAAGATAAACCCAAGCACGGGGGCGATCGGCCCGGGGGTTCAAAAGTTGCGGGCAATAACCCTTTTTGGTTATTTAATAACCAGGATTTTTAAAACCCCGTAACTTTGGAACCACCTGGGATAGGTGCATCGTGTTTGGGGTTGTTGGAAAGGGCTCGGCGAGCGCTGTCGAACGGTGTACCCTAGAAGGCTCTACATAGAGTCGGGGATAGAGCTGCCACAAAAAGTGGGGTTACTGTAACGGGAGTGACGCAGTGGACCCAGAGTAGACACACGACGCTAGACTTTAGTCTGTATATAGATTAATAGATAGAGAAAGGCTCTACAAACATTTAATTGGGCTACACTTTGTAGTGGGTAATAATTTGGCTTTGATAAATAACGAGGTTGAGTCACCGGCGCGAAACTTCATAATAGGAGCGCGCTCTGTTTATGTTTATTTTATATTCTCGGAGTGCGCCCGCGGGTCTCCCAGCCGTGTACGAAGACAATTGGACACAAAAGCCACACCGACAAGATTCTGTGAATCCTATTTATTTATTGACACACTTTTATTGACACTGTTATACATTTTATTTACAATATTTACATATACATAATACATTAGACTAGGGTCCTTTACAACCCGCAGTTGACGTTTTGACGTTTCGGCTAATCAAAAAACTATCTATACCGGAAAAGATGATAGGGATACGCACCCCAATTAAAAAACCGGCAACCCCAACGAACAAAAGCCCACGAAACGCCGAAGATGAGGCAGGATCCTCTACCCAGAGCGTCAGAAGGAGTGTGGGCGAATGGGAGGCCGGTAAACCGGAGAGAAAGGAGACCACCACCACCACGACCACTACCACAACCTCTAAAAAAGTCGCCCCAGCAAGGGAACAGATTAAAGATCAATCAGTGACCACAAGGCGAGCCTCAGTTGAGATCGTGACACTAAGCCCACCAGCAGTAAGAAGCAGGATTGCCGAGGCGAGGATATGCTCCAACAAGATCAAAGCATATATGACAAACTCAAAGACTACAAAGAGGGAAGTAAAAGAGGAAGTACGGGAGCAGGCTGACCGCCTCTACCAGCTCGTAAAGGAAGCGGAGCAGGAGAAAGGTCGAGCCTCCCCGACGAAGACGGTCTCGGTAGCGACACAGGTGGAGGAGACACCGGTGAAGGAGGAAGAAGCAAAATCCCTAAAACAAGCGCTGGAAGAACATAGCTTAACCTTAAAAGAAAACACCGAAAAACTTGACAGGTTGAAAGAGGCACTGCAGGCCAACCAACAGCATATGGAGAAGATCTCCTATGCTGGCGCAGCGGCAAGTCAACCTGCCAAGGAAGCTCCCAAGAAGACGGCACTCCACTCAATAGTGGTCACATCCACAAATGAGACAGACACAGGGGAGGAAGTCATAGAGCACATAAGGAAAGCTGTAGACGCAAAAGAAGGGTGGATCACCGTAGACAGAATTAGGAAAGCAAGAGACAGAAAGGTGGTACTGGGGTGCACAACAGAACAGGCAAGGGACAAATTAAAAGAAAAACTGGCAAGTGTGGGGGAAAAGCTAAAAATAGAAGATGTCAAAAATAAGGATCCACTGGTGATTCTTAAAGACGTCATGGCGTACAACACCGACGCAGACATCCTCAAAGCTCTGAGAAATCAGAATAAGGATGTCTTTGAGAGCATAAGTAGAGAAGACGACCGGGTAGAGGTACTTTTTAAAAAGAAAAATAGAAATCCCCACACACAACACGTTGTCCTAAGGGTATCCCCCAGATTGTGGAACAAACTGCTGGACAGACAAGCCGTGCACATAGACCTACAGAGGGTAAGGGTACTGGACCAGACTCCACTGGTCCAGTGTTCCCAATGCCTAGGCTTTGGTCACGGGCGGAGACTCTGCAAAGAACCAGCAGAGAAGTGCAGTCACTGTGGGGGCCCTCACATGAGAGCGCAGTGCGCCGACTGGCTGGCCGGAACAGCACCATCGTGCTGTAATTGCGTACGTGCGAATTATGAGCACACCGAGCATAACGCATTCAGCGAAGAATGCCCAGTGAGGAAGCGATGGGAGACAATAGCCAGAGCCAGAATAGCGTACTGCTAAAGGCGAGGACAACAGGGCGGGCACCCCAACCAGAGGATATGCAGTAGCCCAGGCCAACCTACAAAGAAAGGAACTGGCAACCACCGAACTCTTTTTAGAGGCCAGTGAGCGAGCAATCGCATGGGCACTGATCCAGGAACCATATGTGGGAGGAGCCCGAAGTATGAAGAGCTACCGTGGTGCGAGAGTCTACCAGTGCCAGGTCGAAGGAAGTGGGAGGGTAAAGGCGGCAATAGCCGTCTTTGACAATGACCTCGATGTCATCCCCTACCCGAAACTCACCACAAACAACATCGTAGTGGTGGGGATCCGGACCAAAGCCTGGGAAATCGCTGTAGTCTCCTATTACTTTGAGCCAGACCAACCCATAGGGCCATACCTGGATCACTTGTCTAAAATAAAGTTGGAACTGGGTACCGGAAGACTGCTTATAGGCGGAGACGCTAACGCCAAGAGTACCTGGTGGGGAAGCACCATAGAAGACCTCAGGGGAGAAGAGATGTCCGGGACCCTGGAGGAGCTAGAGCTTCAGGTACTGAACACTGGAGATACGCCCACATTTGACACTATTAGGGGTGGAATTGCGTACAAGAGCCACGTGGACGTCACGGCATGCTCGCTCGAACTATTCGACCTGATAGACGGCTGGCGAGTTGACACAGGGACAACGAGCTCGGACCACAACACAATTCTATTTACGGTTAAATTAAGGAGGGAAAAAGGGGTTAACATTGAGAGGACAACGCGTAAATACAATACGAAAAAGGCAAATTGGGAACTCTTTAATGTTAGTCTAGGGCAAAATAAGGAGGAACATCAGCTAAATTTGGAAAATATCAGTGGGATAGCGTGCAAGCAAGAATTAGAGAACATAGTCGTCAAATATAAAAATGCCATCGACAAAGCTTGCGCGGACGCTATACCCAAAATCATTAATAAAAATACAATTTTAATACCGTGGTGGTCCGAGGAACTCGTCGCGAAGAAGAAGGAGGTCGCCTGTAAAAAGAACCGCATCCGCAACGCCGCACAGGTTCGACGAGCAAAGGTCGTTGATGAGTACCTGAAAGCAAAGGAAGAATATGAGTGCCAAGCCAAGAAAGCCCAAACTGCCAGTTGGAAAGACTTCTGCCAGAAACAGGAAGGAGAAGGGATGTGGGAAGGCATCTATAGAGTAATCAGAAGGACCACCAGGAGACAGGAGGACTTGACCCTACTTAACGATGGTGCATTCCTAAACCCCAAAGAATCAGCAGCCTTACTCGCTGACACTTTCTATCCTAAGGACACAGCGGAAGAGGACAACGCAGACCACAGGCGTATAAGAGAAGCAGCCAGTCGGGTAAATGAGTGGCAGCATGATGAATATCATGACCCACCATTTACGCCGCTGGAGTTGAAAACAGCCGTGGAAGGTTTTAATCCCAAGAAAGCCCCAGGAGAGGATGGATTTACGTCAGACATCTGCTGTCGAGCTATCTGCCAGGACCCGGACGCATTCCTTGCCCTTTACAACAAATGCCTAGAACTGGCACATTTCCCGGACATCTGGAAAGAGGCAACGGTGGTAGTCCTCAGAAAACCGGGCAAGGAAAATTACTTGAGCCCCAAGTCATACAGACCGATAGGTCTCCTGCCGGTCTTGGGGAAGGTCCTGGAGAGGATGGTAGTAGCACGGATCAAATGGCAGCTTGTGCCGCGGCTTAGTACTCGTCAGTTTGGCTTTATGCCCCAGAGAAGCACTGAGGACGCCCTCTATACTCTGATGAAACACGTACAGGACAAGTTGAGGCTGAAGAAGCTAATTGTCCTGGTGTCATTAGATATAGAGGGGGCCTTCGACAGCGCATGGTGGCCAGCAATCAAAGTCAGGCTGGCTGAGGAAAAGTGCCCGGTGAACACCAGGAGGCTACTAGATAGTTACCTCGACAGCAGAAAGGTTAGAGTGAGATATGCTGGGGAGGAATGCACGAGAGAGACAAACAAGGGCTGTGTTCAAGGGTCAATAGGTGGTCCAATCCTATGGAATCTTCTGCTGGACCCACTATTACAGGATCTTGAGAGGAGGGGGAATTTCGCGCAAGCATTCGCGGACGACATCGTATTGGTCGTGGATGGTGATACAGCTGGGGAGGTTTCTAGAACCACAAACGCAGCCCTCGATCATGTTCAGGACTGGGGTGTACGTAACAAACTAAAATTCGCACCTCACAAAACTTGTGCTATGGTAGTGACAAATAAACTGAAATACGACACACCAGTTCTGAGCATGAATGGGGTCAGCATCGCCATGGTTCGGAGCATGAAGCTCCTAGGTCTCACGATAGACGATAGGTTGACCTTCAATGAACATGTTAAAAACCAAAGCAAAAAAGTTGTAGATATCTACAAACAACTGGCTAGGGCAGCGAAGGTCAGCTGGGGTCTAAACAGGGACATCATACACACCATATACACCGCCACGATCGAACCAATTGTCATGTACGCGGCTGGAGCTTGGGCTCCCGCCACAAAAAAGCTGGGGATACGGAAGAAGCTGGGTTCTGTCCAACGAGGATTCGTCCAGAAGATCTGCAAGTCCTACCGTACAGTCTCTCTAAACTCGGCAATGGTACTGGCCGGGATACTACCTCTAGACCTTCGCATACAAGAGGCAGCAGCCATGTATGAGGCAAGGAGAGGGTCGTCCCGGTTTGTGCCAGGAGACCGAGAGATTGAGAGTATGGTGGGATTTGTAGAAACTTCTCACCCAGCCAAGCGAATGGCCCTGGAGTTCATTTGCCTGGAAGACCAGCAACACGTGGACAACCACAATGTGCAGGCGGTGCGAATATTCACCGACGGCAGTAAGATTGAGGGGAAGGTCGGAGCCGCATTATCCTTATGGGATAATGTTGGCGAAGTCCAGAACCTCAAACTTAGCCTCGCCGCGTACTGCACCGTCTACCAGGCGGAACTACTGGCCATTTGCAAGGCTACTGACGTAATCCTCACACGCAATGAGACGAGCTATGGCTTGTACAGCGATTCAATGTCAGCATTGCAGGCGCTTGCAAGTCATGGGTCGCTCCATCCTCTGGTGGCCCGTGCGCGAGCCAACTTGGCTCTAGCCTTGAACCAAAGCAAAGCTGTGTCTCTGTTTTGGGTCAAGGCCCACGCGGGGCTGCCAGGGAATGAGCGAGCGGATGAACTGGCGAAGGAAGCGGCATTGAAGTCACGGAGGAGGCCGGACTATGACAAGTGTCCGATTTCATTCATCAGAAGCCAAATCCGTAAGGAATCGCTCGATGAATGGAATCGGAGATATGTGTCTGGCGAGACCGCCTCAGTGACGAAAATGTTCTTTCCGGATGCCATCGAAGCCTTCCGTGTCACAAAGCGGGTTAAGCCCACGGGCGTGCTCACGCAGATCCTGACAGGGCACGGTGGGTTCTCAGAATACTTAAGTCGCTTTAAGTGTAAGGAGAGCCCATCGTGCGTCTGCGATCCCGAAATTGCGGAGTCGGTCCCGCACATAATTTTAGACTGCCCTGTATACGTAGTGGAGCGTTTCAACATTGAAAGCTACTTAAATATAAAGTTGAGGCGGGACAATATAGGTGACATAATAAAAAGTGAAAAAAGAGCTGAATTCCTGACATACTGCATAAGTGTAGCAAATAGAGCAATAAATAGAAATAAAAGTTGATGATACAACTATGTTTAATTTTGTATTTATATAATATAAGAACTTAAACATAGGCAAAAGTGTAATAACATAGATTTGTAAGTAAGCAGTATTTATAAGAAATATGTATAAAAGTAAGTAAGTGCAAGACCAGCAAATAGCATAAGATAATTACATGTAATTAGATTAAGGAAAGATTGTATAAATAAAAAGAGCTTGGTTTATTGTGATCCCCCTACCGACATAAACAAATAAAGATAATACAGT